>JAUJEM010000048.1:0-53213 GCA_030448935.1 Citrus cavaleriei | reverse complement strand
TCGGAATGACGCGAGACTTTGTGAGGCGCCTCCGTGTGCTGTGGGTAGGCCGTCAGGGCACAGCCGCGCCAAAAATACCCCGCCAAGGCCGGGCGCCAAGTTCGTCCAGCGGAAAAAGGCCACAAAACGGGTGGGCTATAGCCTTGGGGGAGGGGCTGGCCCACTGTCCGCCGGACTCGGAATGGCGCGAGACTTTGCGAGGCACCTCCGTGTGCGAAAAATAGTCCGCGGGCACAGCCGCGCCAAAATACCCGCCCAAGGCCGGGCGCCAAGTTCGTCCAGCGGAGAAGGCCACAAAAACGGGTGGGCTATAGCCTTGGGGGCTGGCCAACTGGTCCGCCGGACTCGGAATGGCGCGAGACATTGCGAGGCACCTCCGTGTGCGAAAAATAGGCACGGGCACAGCCGCGCCCAAAAATACCAGCCCGAAGGCCGGGCGCCAAGTTCGTCCCAGCGGAAAAAGGCCACAAAACGGGTGGGCTATAGCCTTGGGGGTGGGGCTGGCCTACTTCCGTCCGCCAGACTCGGAATGGCGCGAGACTTTGCGAGGCGCCTCCGTGTCTGAAAAAAAAGGGCGCGGGCACAGCCGCGCCCAAAAATACCGCCCGACGGCCGGGTCGCCAAGTTCGTCCAGCGGAAAAAGGCCACAAAAACGGGTGGGCTATAGCCTTGGGGGCTGGCCAACTCGTCCGCCGGACTCGGAATGGCGCGAGACTTTCAGAGTCACCTCCGTGTGACAAAAATAGGCCGCGGGCACAGCCGCGCCCAAAATACCCGCCGAAGGCCGGGGCGCCAAGTTCGGCCCAGCGGAAAAAGGCCACAAAACGGGTGGGCTATAGCCTTGGGGGTGGGCTGGCCAACTTTGTCCGCCGGACTCGGAATTGCGCGAGACTTTCCGAGGCGCCTCCGTCTGCCAAAAATAGGCCTTGGGGTACAGCCGCGCCAAAAATACCCGCCAAGGCCGGGCGCCAAGTTCGTCCAGCGGAAAAAGGCCACAAAACGGGTGGGCTATAGCCTTGGGGGTGGGGCTGGCCAACTTCGTCCGCCGGACTCGGAATGGCGCGAGACATTGTGAGGCACCTCCGTGTGCGAAAAATAGGCCACGGGCACAGCCGCGCCAAAAATACCAGCCCGAAGGCCGGGCGCCAAGTTCGTCCAGCGGAAAAGGCCACAAAAACGGGCGGGCTATAGCCTTGGGGGTGGGGCTGGCCAACTCGTCCGCCTCGGACTCGGAATGGCGCGAGACTTTCCGAGGCGCCTCCGTGTGCCAAAAATAGGTCAAGGGCACAGCCGCGCCAAAAATACCCCGCCCGAAGGCCGGGCGCCAAGTTCGTCCAGCGGAAAAAGGCCACAAAACGGGCGGGCTATAGCCTTGGGGGCTGGCCAACTTCGTCCGCCGGACTCGGAATGGCGCGAGACTTGGCGAGGCACCTCCGTGTGGTGTGGGCCAGGCCGCGGGCACAGCCGCGCCCAAAAATACCCGCCCGAAGGCCGGGGCGCCAAGTTCGTCCAGCGGAAAAAGGCCACAAAAACGGGTGGGCTATAGCCTTGGGGGCTGGGGCTGGCCCACTTCGTCCGCCGGACTCGGAATGGCGCGAGACTTTCCGAGGCGCCTCCGTGTGCCAAAAATAGGCCGCGGGCACAGCCGCGCCCAAAAATACCCGCCGAAGGCCGGGGCGCCAAGTTCGTCCAGCGGAAAAAGGCCACAAAAACGGGTGGGCTATAGCCTTGGGGGGGGGGGGGGGGGTGGGAAAGTTCGGCCGCCGGAAACGGAATGGCGCGGGACTTGCCGGGGCACCACCGTGTGCCAAAAATTGGCCGCGGGCCCCGCCGCCCCCAAAAATACCCCCCCCAAGGCCGGGGCGCCAAGTTCGTCCAGCGGAAAAAGGCCACAAAAACGGGCGGGCTATAGCCTTGGGGGGGGGGGGGGCTGGCCAACTTCGTCCGCCGGACTCGGAATGGCGCGAGACTTTCCGAGGCACCTCCGTGTGCCAAAAATAGGCCGTGGGCACAGCCGCGCCCAAAAATACCCGCCGAAGGCCGGGGCGCCAAGTTCGTCCAGCGGAAAAAGGCCACAAAAACGGGTGGGCTATAGCCTTGGGGGGTGGGGCTGGCCAACTTCGTCCGCCGGACTCGGAATGGCGCGAGACTTGGCGAGGCACCTCCGTGTGCGAAAAATAGGCCGCGGGCACAGCCGCGCCCAAAAATACCCGCCCGAAGGCCGGGGCGCCAAGTTCGTCCAGCGGAAAAAGGCCACAAAAACGGGTGGGCTATAGCCTTGGGGGCTGGGGCTGGCCAACTTCGTCCGCCAGACTCGGAATGGCGCGAGACTTTGCGAGGCGCCTCTGTGTGCCAAAATAGGCCAAGGGGAACAGCCACGCCCAAAATACCCGCCGAAGGTCGGGCGCCAAGTTCGTCCAGCGGAAAAAGGCCACAAAACCGGGGGGGCTATAGCCTTGGGGGGTGGGGCTGGCCAACTTTGTCCGCCGGACTCGAATTGGCGCGAGACTTTCCGAGGCGCCCGTTTGCCAAAAATAGGTCAGCGGGTACAGCCGCGCCAAAAATACCCGCCGAAGGCCGGGCGCCAAGTTCGTCCAGCGGAAAAAGGCCACAAAACGGGTGGGCTATAGCCTTGGGGGCTGGCCAACTGGCCGCCGGACTCGGAATGGCGCGAGACTTTCCGAGGCACCTCCGTGTGCTGTGGGCCAGGCCGGGCACAGCCGCGCCCAAAAATACCCGCCGAAGGCCGGGGCGCCAAGTTCGTCCAGCGGAAAAAGGCCACAAAAACGGGTGGGCTATAGCCTTGGGGGGTGGGGCTGGCCAACTTCGTCCGCCGGACTCGGAATGGCGCGAGACTTTGCGAGGCACCTCCGTGTGCGCAAAATAGGCCGCGGGCACAGCCGCGCCCAAAAATACCCGCCCGAAGGCCGGGGCGCCAAGTTCGTCCAGCGGAAAAAGGCCACAAAAACGGGTGGGCTATAGCCTTGGGGGCTGGGGCTGGCCAACTTCGTCCGCCAGACTCGGAATGGCGCGAGACTTTACGAGGCGCCTCTGTGTGCCAAAAATAGGCCGCGGGCACAGCCGCGCCCAAAAATACCCGCCGAAGGACGGGGCGCCAAGTTCGTCCAGCGGAAAAAGGCCACAAAAACGGGTGGGCTATAGCCTTGGGGGGTGGGGCTGGCCAACTTTGTCCGCCGGACTCGGAATGGCGCGAGACTTTCCGAGGCGCCTCCGTGTGCCAAAAATAGGCCGCGGGCACAGCCGCGCCCAAAAATACCCGCCGAAGGCCGGGGCGCCAAGTTCGTCCAGCGGAAAAAGGCCACAAAAACGGGTGGGCTATAGCCTTGGGGGGTGGGGATGGCCAACTTCGTCCGACGGACTCGGAATGGCGCGAGACTTTGCGAGGCACCTCCGTGTGCGAAAAATAGGCCGCGGGCACAGCCTCGCCCAAAAATACCCGCCCGAAGGCTGGGGCGCCAAGTTCGTCCAGCGGAAAAAGGCCACAAAAACGGGTGGGCTATAGCCTTGGGGGGTGGGGCTGGCCAACTTCGTCCGCCGGACTCGGAATGGCGCGAGACTTTGCGAGGCACCTCCGTGTGTCAAAAATAGGCTGCGGGCACAGCCTCGCCAAAAAATACCCGCCCGAAGGCTGGGGCGCCAAGTTCGTCCAGCGGAAAAAGGCCACAAAAACGGGTGGGCTATAGCCTTGGGGGGGGGGGGGGCTGGCCAACTTCGTCCGCCGGACTCGGAATGGCGCGAGACTTTCCGAGGTGCCTCCATGTGAAAAAAATAGGCCGCGGGCACAGCCGCGCCCAAAAATACCCGCCGAAGGCCGGGGCGCCAAGTTCGTCCAGCGGAAAAAGGCCACAAAAACGGGTGGGCTATAGCCTTGGGGGGGGGGGGCTGGTCAACTTCGTCCGCCGGACTTGGAATGGCGCTAGACTTTGCGAGGCACCTCCGTGTGCGAAAAATAGGCCGCGGGCACAGCCTCGCCCAAAAATACCCGCCCCAAGGCTGGGGCGCCAAGTTCGTCCAGCGGAAAAAGGCCACAAAAACGGGTGGGCTATAGCCTTGGGGGCTGGTCAACTTCGTCCGCCGGACTTGGAATGGCGCTAGACTTTGCGAGGCACCTCCGTGTGCGAAAAATAGGCCGCGGGCACAGCCTCGCCCAAAAATACCCGCCCCAAGGCTGGGGCGCCAAGTTCGTCCAGCGGAAAAAGGCCACAAAAACGGGTAGGCTATAGCCTTGGGGGGTGGGGCTGGCCAACTTCGTCCGCCGGACTCGGAATGGCGCGAGACTTTCCGAGGCACCTCCGTGTGGAAAAAATAGGCAGGGGCACAGCCGCGCCCAAAATACCCGCCCAAGGCCGGGGCCCAAGTTCGTCCCAGCGGAAAAAGGCCACAAAACGGGTGGGCTATAGCCTTGGGGGTGGGGCTGGCCAACTGGTCCGCCCGGACTCGGAATGGCGCGAGACTTTGCGAGGCGGCTTCAGTGTGCCAAAAATAGGCCAGGGCACAGCCGCGCCCAAAATACCCGCCCGAAGGCCGGGGCGCCAAGTTCGTCCAGCGGAAAAAGGCCACAAAAACGGGTGGGCTATAGCCTTGGGGGGTGGGTCTGGCCAACTTCGTCCGCCGGACTCGGAATGGCGCGAGACTTTGCGAGGTGCCTCCGTGTGCCAAAAATAGGCCGCGGACACAGCCGCGCCCAAAAATACCCGCCCGAAGGCCGGGGGCCAAGTTCGTCCAGCGGAAAAAGGCCACAAAAACGGGTGGGCTATAGCCTTGGGGGGTGGGGCTGGCCAACTTCGTCCGCCGGACTCGGAATGGCGCGAGACTTTGCGAGGCGCCTCCGTGTGCCAAAACTAGGCCGCGGGCACAGCCGCGCGCAAAAATACCCGCCCGAAGGCCGGGGCGCCCAGTTCGTCCAGCGGAAAAAGGCCACAAAAACGGGTGGGCTATAGCCTTGGGGGGTGGGGCTGGCAAACTTCGTCCGCCAGACTCGGAATGACGCGAGACTTTGCGAGGCGCCTCCGTGTGCCAAAAATAGGCCGCGGGCACAGCCGAGCCCAAAAATACCCGCCGAAGGCCGGGGCGCCAAGTTCGTCCAGCGGAAAAAGGCCACAAAAACGGGTGGGCTATAGCCTTGGGGGGGGGGGCTGGCCGACTTCGTCCGCCAGACCCGGAATGACGCGAGACTTTGCGAGCCACCTCCGTGTGCCAAAAATAGGCTGCGGGCACAGCCGCGCCCAAAAATACCCAACCGAAGGCCGGGGCGCCAAGTTCGTCCAGCGGTAAAAGGCCACAAAAACGGGTGGGCTATAGCCTTGGGGGGTGGGGCTGGCCAACATCGTCCGCCGGACTCAGAATGGCGCGAGACTTTGCGAGGCGCCTCCGTGTACCAAAAATAGGCCGCGGGCACAGCCGCGCCCAAAAATACCCGCCCGAAGGCCGGGGCGCGAAGTTCGTCCTGCGGTAAAAGGCCACAAAAACGGGTGGGCTATAGCCTTGGGGGGGGGGGCTGGCCAACTTCGTCCGCCGGACTCGGAATGGCGTGAGACTTTCCGAGGCGCCTCCGTGTGCCAAAAATAGGCCGCGGGTACAGCCGCGCCCAAAAATACCCGCCGAAGGCCGGGGCGCCAAGTTCGTCCAGCGGAAAAAGGCCACAAAAACGGGTGGGCTATAGCCTTGGGGGGTGGGGCTGGCCAACTTCGTCCGCCGGACTCGGAATGGTGCGAGACTTTGCGAGGCACCTCCGTGTGCGAAAAATAGGCCGCGGGCACAGCCGCGCGCAAAAATACCCTCCCGAAGGCCGGGGCGCCATGTTCGTCCAGCGGAAAAAGGCCACAAAAACGGGTGGGCTATAGCCTTGGGGGGGGGGGCTGGCCAACTTCGTCCGCCGGACTCGGAATGGCGCGAGACTTTCCGAGGCGCCTCCGTGTGCCAAAAATAGGCCGCGGACACAGCCGCGCCCAAAAATACCCGCCGAAGGCCGGGGCACCAAGTTCGTCCAGTGGAAAAAGGCCACAAAAACGGGTGAACTATAGCCTTGGGGGTGGGGCTGGCCAACTTCGTCCGCCAGACTCGGAATGACGCGAGACTTTGCGAGCCACCTCCGTGTGCCAAAAATAGGCCTCGGGCTCAGCCGCGCCCAAAAATACCCCCCCGATGGCCGGGGCGCCAAGTTCGTCCAGCGGAAAAAGGCCACAAAAACGGGTGGGCTATAGCCTTGGGGGGTGGGGCTGGCCAACTTCGTCCGCCGGACTCGGAATGGCGCGAGACTTTCCGAGGCGCCTCCGTGTGCCAAAAATAGGCGGCGCCCACAGCCGCGCCCAAAAATACCCGCCGAAGGCCGGGGCGCCAAGTTCGTCCAGCGGAAAAAGGCCACAAAAACGGGTGGGCTATAGCCTTGGGGGGTGGGGCTGGCCAACTTCGTCCGCCGGACTCGGAATGGCGCTGGACTTTGCGAGGCACCTCCATGTACGAAAAATAGGCCGCGGCCACAGCCTCACCCAAAAATACCCGCCCGAAGGCCGGGGCGCCAAGTTCGTCCAGCGGTAAAAGGCCACAAAAACGGGTGGGCTATAGCCTTGGGGGGTGGGGCTGGCCAACATCGTCCGCCGGACTCGGAATGGCGCGAGCCTTTGCGAGGCGCCTCCGTGTGCCAAAAATAGGCCGCGGGCACAGCCGCACCCAAAAATACCCGCCGGAAGGCCGGGGCGCCAAGTTCGTCCAGCGGTAAAAGGACACAAAACCGGGTGGGCTATAGCCTTGGGGGGTGGGGCTGGCCAACTTCGTCCGCCGGACTCGGAATGGCGCGAGACTTTGCGAGGTGCCTCCGTGCGCCAAAAATAAGCTACGGGCACAGCCGCGCCCAAAAATACCCGCCCGAAGGCCGGGGCGCCAAGTTCATCCAGCGGTAAAAGGCCACAAAAACGGGTGGGCTATAGCCTTGGGGGGTGGGGCTGGCCAACTTCGTCCGCCGGACTCGGAATGGCGCGAGACTTTGCGCGGCGCCTCCGTGTGCCAAAAATAGGCCGCGGGCACAGCCGCACCCAAAAATACCCTCCCGAAGGCCGGGGCGCCCTGTTCGTCCAGCGGTAAAAGGCCACAAAAACGGGTGGGCTATAGCCTTGGGGGGTGGGGCTGGCCAACTTCGTCCGCCGGACTCGGAATGGCGCGGACTTTGCGAGGCACCTCCGTGTGCGAAAAATAGGCCGCGGGCACAGCCGCGCCCAAAAATACCCGCCCGAAGGCCGGGGGCCAAGTTCGTCCAGCGGAAAAAGGCCACAAAAACGGGTGGGCTATAGCCTTGGGGGGTGGGGCTGGCCAACTTCGTCCGCCAGACTCGGAATGGCGCGAGACTTTGCGAGGCACCTCCGTGTGCCAAAAATAGGCCGCGGGCACAGCCGCGCCCAAAAATACCCGCCGAAGGCCGGGGTGCCAAGTTCGTCCAGCGGAAAAAGGCCACAAAAACGGGTGGGCTATAGCCTTGGGGGGTGGGGCTGGCCAACTTCGTCATCCGGACTCGGAATGGCGCGAGACTTTGCGAGGTGCCTCCGTGTGCCAAAAATAGGCCGCGGACACAGCCGCGCCCAAAAATACCCGCCCGAAGGCCGGGGCGCCAAGTTCGTCCAGCGGTAAAAGGCCACAAAAACGGGTGGGCTATAGCCTTGGGGGGTGGGGCTGGCCAACTTCGTCCGCCGGACTCGGAATGGCGCGAGACTTTGCGAGGCGCCTCCATGTACCAAAAATAGGCCGCGGGCACAGCCGCGCCCAAAAATACCCGCCCGAAGGCCGGGGCACCAAGTTCGTCCAGCGGTAAAAGGCCACAAAAACGGGTGGGCTATAGCCTTCGGGGGTGGGGCTGGCCAACATCTTCCGCCGGACTCGGAATGGTGCGAGCCTTTGCGAGGCGCCTCCGTGTGCCAAAAATAGGCCGCGGGCACAGCCGCGCCCAAAAATACCCTCCGGAAGGCCGGGGCGCCAAGTTCGTCCAGCGGTAAAAGGACACAAAACCGGGTGGGCTATAGCCTTGGGGGGTGGGGCTGGCCAACTTTGTCCGCCGGAGTCGGAATGGCGCGAGACTTTGCGAGGTGCCTCCGTGCGCCAAAAATAAGCCGCGGGCACAGCCGCGCCCAAAAATACCCGCCCGAAGGCCGGGGCGCCAAGTTCATCCAGCGGTAAAAGGCCACAAAAACGGGTGGGCTATAGCCTTGGGGGGTGGGACTGGCCAACTTCGTCCGCCGGACTCGGAATGGCGCGAGACTTTGCGAGGCGCCTCCGTGTGCCAAAAATAGGCCGCGGGCACAGCCGCACCCAAAAATACCCTCCCGAAGGCCGGGGCGCCATGTTTGTCCAGCGGTAAAAGGCCACAAAAACGGGTGGGCTATAGCCTTGGGGGGTGGGGCTGGCCAACTTCGTCCGCCGGACTCGGAATGGCGCGAGACTTTGCGAGGCACCTCTGTATGCGAAAAATAGGCCGTGGGCATGGCCTCGCCCAAAAACACCAGCCCGAAGGCCGGGGCGCCAAGTTCGTCCAGCGGTAAAAGGCCACAAAAACGGGTGGGCTATAGCCTTGGGGGGTGGGGCTAGCCAACTTGGTCCGCCGGATTCGGAATGGCGCGAGACTTTGCGAGGCGCCTCCGTGTGCCAAAAATAGGCCACGGTCGCAGCCGTGCCCAAAAATACCCACCCCAAGGCCGGGGCGGCATGTTCGTCCAGCGGTAAAAGGCCACAAAAACGGGTGGGCTATAGCCTTGGGGGGTGGGGCTGGCCAACTTCGTCCGCCGGACTCGGAATGGCGCGAGACTTTGCGAGGCGACTCCGTGTGCCAAAAATAGGCCGCGGGCATGGCCGCGCCCAAAAACATCCGCCCGAAGGCCGGGGCGCCAAGTTCGTCCAGCGGTAAAAGGCCACAAAAACGGGTGGGCTATAGCCTTGGGGGGTGGGGCTGGCCAACTTCGTCCGCCGGACTCGGAATGGCGTGAGACTTTGCGAGGCGCCTCCGTCTGCCAAAACTAGGCCGCGGGCACAGCCTTGCCCAAAAATACCCGCCCGAAGGCCGGGGCGCCAAGTTCCTCCAGCGGAAAAAGGCCACAAAAACGGGTGGGCTATAGCCTTGGGGGGTGGGGCAGGCCAACTTCGTCCGCCGGATTCGGAATGGCGCGAGACTTTGCGAGGCGCCTCCGTGTGCCAAAAATAGGCCACGGGCGCAGCCGCGCCCAAAAATACCCGCCCGAAGGCCGGGGCGCCATGTTCGTCCAACGGTAAAAGGCCACAAAAACGGGTGGGCTATAGCCTTGGGGGGTGGGGCTGGCCAACTTCGTCCGCCGGACTCGGAATGGCGCGAGACTTTGCGAGGCACCTCCGTTTACCAAAAATAGGCTGCGGGCACAGCCGCGCCCAAAAATACCCGCCCGAAGGCCGTGGCGCCAAGATCGTCCAGCGGTAAAAGGCCACAAAAACGGGTGGGCTATAGCCTTGGGGGGTGGGGCTGGCCAACTTCGTCCGCCGGACTCGGAATGGCGCGAGACTTTGCGAGGCGCTTCCGAGTGCCAAAAATTGGCCGCGGACACAACCGCGCCCAAAAATACCCGCCCAAAGGCCGTGGCGCCAAGTTCGTCCAGCGGTAAAAGGCCACTAAAACGGGTGGGCTATAGCCTTGGGGGGGGGGGGCTGGCCCACTTCGTCCGCCGGACTCGGAATGGCGCGAGACTTTGCGAGGCAACTCCGTGTGCCAAAAATAGGCCGCGGGCACGGCCGCGCCCAAAAACACCCGCCCGAAGGCCGGGGCGCCATGTTCGTCCACCGGTAAAAGGCCACAAAAACGGGTGGGCTATAGCCTTGAGGGGTGGGGCTGGCCAACTTCGTCCGCCGGACCCGGAATGGCGCGAGACTTTGCGAGGCGCCTCCGTGTACCAAAAATAGGCCGCGGGTACAGCCGCGCCCAAAAATACCCGCCCGAAGGCCGTGACGCCAAGTTCGTCCAGCGGTAAAAGGCCACAAAAACGGGTGGGCTATAGCCTTGGGGGGTGGGGCTGGCCAACTTCGTCCGCCGGACTCGGAATGGCGCGAGACTTTGCGAGGCACCTCTGTGTGCCAAAAATAGGCCGTGGGCACAGCCGCGCCCAAAAATTCCCGCCCGAAGGCCGGGACGCCAAGTTCATGCAGCGGAAAAAGGCCACAAAAACGGGTGGGCTATAGCCTTGGGGGGTGAGGCTGGCCAACTTCGCCCTCCGGACTCGGAATGGCGCGAGACTTTGTGAGGCACCTCTGTGTGCCAAAAATAGGCCGCGGGCACAGCCGCGCCCAAAAATTCCCGCCCGAAGGCCGGGACGCCAAGTTCGTGCAGCGGAAAAAGGCCACAAAAACGGGTGGGCTATAGCCTTGGGGGGTGAGGCTGGCCAACTTCGCCCACCGGACTCGGAATGGCGCGAGACTTTGCGAGGCGCCTCCGTGTGCCAAAAATAGGCCGCGGGGCCAGCCGCGCCCAAAAATACCCGCCCGAAGGCCGGGGCGCAAAGTTCGTCCAGCTGAAAAAGGCCACAAAAACGGGTGGGCTATAGCCTTGGGGGGTGGGGCTGGCCAACTTCGTCCGCCGGACTCGGAATGGCGCGAGACTTTGCGAGGCGCCTCCGTGTGCCAAAAATAGGCCGCGGGCACAGCCGCGCCCAAAAATACCCGCCCGAAGGCCGGGGCGCCAAGTTCGTCCAGCGGAAAAAGGCCACAAAAACGGGTGGGCTATAGCCTTGGGGGGTGGGGCTGGCCAACTTCGTCCGCCGGACTCGGAACGGCACGAGACTTTGCGAGGCGCCTCCGTGTGCCAAAAATAGGCCGGGGGCACAGCCGCACCCAAAAATACCCGCCCGAAGGCCGGGGCGCCAAGTTCGTCCAGCGGAAAAAGGCCACAAAAACGGGTGGGCTATAGCCTTGGGGGGTGGGGCTGGCCAACTTCGTCCGCCGGACTCGGAATGGCGCGAGACTTTGCGAGGCGCCTCCGTGTGCCAAAAATAGGCCGCAGGCACAGCCGCGACCAAAAATACCCTCCCGAAGGCCGGGGCTCCAAGTTCGTCCAGCGGAAAAAGGTCACAAAAACGGGTGGGCTATAGCCTTGGGGGGTGGGGCTGGCCAACTTCATCCGCCGGACTCGGAATGGCGTGAGACTTTGCGAGGCGTCTCCGTTGGCCAAAAATAGGCCGCGGGCACAGCCGCGCCCAAAAATACCCGCCCGAAGGCCGGGGCGCCAAGTTCGTCCAGCGGAAAAAGGCCACAAAAACGGGTGGGCTATAGCCTTGGGGGGTGGGGCTGGCCAACTTTGTCCGCCGGACTCGGAATGGCGCGAGACTTTGCTAGGCGCCTCCGTGTGCCAAAAATAGGCCGCGGGCACAGCCGCGCCCAAAAATACCCGCCCGAAGGCCGGGGCGCCAAGTTCGTCCAGCGGAAAAAGGCCACAAAAACGGGTGGGCTATAGCCTTGGGGGGTGGGGCTGGCCCACTTCGTCCGCCGGACTCGGAATGGCACGAGAGTTTGCGAGGCGCCTCCGTGTGCCAAAAATAGGCCGGGGGCACAGCCGCACCGAAAAATACCCGCCCGAAGGCCAGGGCGCCAAGTTCGTCCAGCGGAAAAAGGCCACAAAAACGGGTGGGCTATAGCCTTGGGGGGTGGGGCTGGCCAACTTCGTCCGCCGGACTCGGAATGGCGCGAGACTTTGCGAGGCACCTCCGTGTGCCAAAAATAGGCCGCGGGCACAGCCGCGCCCAAAATACCCGCCCGAAGGCCGGGGCGCCAAGTTCGTCCAGCGGAAAAAGGCCACAAAAACGGGTGGGCTATAGCCTTGGGGGGTGGGGCTGGCCAACTTCGTCCGCCGGACTCGGAATGGCGCGAGACTTTACGAGGCGCCTCTGTGTGCCAAAAATAGGCCGCGGGCACAGCCGCGCCCAAAAATACCCTCCCGAAGGCCGGGGCGCCAAGTTCGTCCAGCGGTAAAAGGCCACAAAAACAGGTGGGCTATAGCCTTGGGGGGTGGGGCTGGCCAACTTCGTCCGCCAGACACGGAATGGCGCGAGACTTTGCGAGGCGCCTCCGTACGCGAAAACTAGGTCGCGAGCACAGCCGCGCCCAAAAATACCCGCGCGAAGGCCGGTGCGCCAAGTTCGTCCAGCGGTAAAAGGCCACAAAAACGGGTGGGCTATAGCCTTGGGGGGTGGGGCTGGCCCACTTCGTCCGCCAGACTCGGAATGGCGCGACAGTTTGCGAGGTGCATCCGTGTGCCAAAAATAGGCCGCGGGCACAGCCGCGCCCAAAAATACCAGCCCGAAGGCCGGGGCGCCAAGTTCGTCCAGCGGTAAAAGGCCACAAAAACGGGTGGGCTATAGCCTTGGGGGGTGGGGCTGGCCAACTTCGTCCGCCGGACTCGGAATGGCGTGAGACTTTGCGAGGCACCTCCGTGTGCCAAAAATAGGCCGCGGCCACAGCCGCGCCCAAAAATACCCGCCCGAAGGCCGGGGCGCCAAGTTCGTCCAGGGATCAAAGGCCCCAAAAACGGGTGGGCTATAGCCTTCGGGGTGGGGCTGGCCAACCGTCCGCCGGACTCGGAATGGCGCGAGACTTTGCGAGGCACCTCCGTGTGCCAAAAATAGGTCACGGGCACAGCCGCGCCAAAAAATACCCGCCCGAAGGCCGGGCGCCACCTTCGTCCAGCGGCAAAAGGCCACACACACGGGTGGGCTATAGCCTTGGGGGGTGGGGCTGGCCAACTTCGTCCGCCAGACTCGGAATGGCGCGCGACTTTGCGAGCCATCTCCGTGTGCCAAAAATAGGCCATGGACACAGCCGCGCCAAAAAATACCTGCCCGAAGGCCGGGGCGCCAAGTTCGTCCAGCGATCAAAGGCCACAAAAACGGGTGGGCTATAGCCTTGGGGGGTGGGGCAGGCCAACTTCGTCCGCCGGACTCGGAATGGCGCGAGACTTTGCGAGGCACCTCCGTGTGCCAAAAATAGGCCGCGGGCACAGCCGCGCCCAAAAATACCCGCCCGAAGGCCGGGGCGCCAATTTCGTCCAGCGGTAAAAGGCCACAAAAACGGGTGGGCTATAGCCTTGGGGGGTGAGGCTGGCCAACTTCGTCCGCCGGACTCGGAATGGCGCGAGACTTTGCGAGGCGCCTCCGTTGCCAAAAATAGGCCGCGGGCACAGCCGCGCTCAAAAATACCCGCCCGAAGGCCGGGGCGCCAAGTTCGTCCAGCGGTAAAAGGCCACAAAAACGGGTGGGCTATAGCCTTGGGGGGTTGGGCAGGCCAACTTCGTCCGCTGGACTCGGAATGGCGCGAGACTTTGCGAGGCGCCTCCGTGTGCCAAAAATAGGCCGTGGGTACAGCCACGCCCAAAAATACCAGCCCGAAGGCCGGGGCGCCAAGTTCGTCCAGCGGTAACAGGCCACAAAAACGGGTGGGCTATAGCCTTGGGGGGTGGGGCTGGCCAACTTCGTCCGCCGGACTCGGAATGGCGCGAGATTTTGCGAGGCGCCTCCGTGTGCCAAAATTACGCCGCGGTCACAACTGCGCCCAAAAATACCAGCCCGAAGGCCGGGGCGCCAAGTTCGTCCAGCGGTAAAAGGCCACAAAAACGGGTGGGGTATAGCCTTGGGGGGTGAGGCTGGCCAACTTCGTCCGCCGGACTCGGAATGGCGCGAGACATTGCGAGGCGCCTCCGTGTACCAAAAATAGCCCGCGGGCACAGCCGCATCCAAAAATACCCGCCCGAAGGCCGGGGCGCCAAGTTCGTCCAGCGGAAAAAGGCAACAAAAACGGGTGGGCTATAGCCTTGGGGGGTGGGGCTGGCCAACTTCGTCCGCCGGACTCGGAATGGCGCGAGACTTTGCGAGGCGCCTCCGTGTGCCAAAAATAGGACGCGGGCACAGCCGCATCCAAAAATACCCGCCCGAAGGCCGGGGCGCCAAGTTCGTCCAGCGGAAAAAGGCAACAAAAACGGGTGGGCTATAGCCTTGGGGGGTGGGGCTGGCCAACTTCGTCCGCCGGACTCGGAATGGCGCGAGACTTTGCGAGGCACCTCCGTGTACCAAAAATAGGCCGCGGGCACAGCCGCGCCAAAAAATACCCGCCCGAAGGCCGGGGCGCCAAGTTCGTCCAGCGGAAAAAGGCCACAAAAACGGGTGGGGGGGGTGGGGCTGGCCAACTTCGTCCGCCGGACTCGGAATGGCGCGAGACTTTGCGAGGCACCTCCGTGTGCCAAAAATAGGCCGCGGGCAGAGCGCGCCCAAAAAGACCCCCCCGAAGGCGGGGGCGCCAAGTTCGTCCAGCGGAAAAAGGCCACAAAAACGGGTGGGCTATAGCCTTGGGGGTTGGGGCTGGCCAACTTCGTCCGCCGGACTCGGAATGGCGCGAGACTTTGTGAGGCGCCTCCGTGTGCCAAAAATAGGCCGCGGGCACAGCCGCATGCAAAAATACCCGCTCGAAGGCCGGGGCGCCAAGTTCGTCCAGCGGAAAAAGGAAACAAAAACGGGTGGGCTATAGCCTTGGGAGGTGGGGCTGGCCAACTTCGTCCGCCGGACTCGGAATGGCGCGAGACTTTGCGACGCACCTCCGTGTGCCAAAAATAGGATGCGGTCACAGCCGCATCCAAAATACCCGCCCAAGGCCGGGCGCCAAGTTCGTCCAGCGGAAAAAGGCAACAAAAACGGGTGGGCAAAATCCTTGGGGGGTGGGGCTGGCCAACTTAGACCGCCCGACTCGGAAAGGCGCCATACTATGCGAGGCGCCTCCGTGTACCAAAAATAGGCCGCGGGCACAGCCGCACCAAAAAATACCCGCCCGAAGGCCGGGGCGCCAAGTTCGTCCAGCGGAAAAAGGCCACAAAAACGGGTGGGGGGGGGTGGGGCTGGCCAACTTCGTCCGCCGGACTCGGAATGGCGCGAGACTTTGCGAGGCACCTCCGTGTGCCAAAAATAGGCCGCGGGCACAGCGGCAACCAAAATAACCCCCCCGAGGCCCGGGGCGCCAAGGTCGTCCAGCGGAAAAAGGCCACAAACCCGGGTGGGCTATAGCCTTGGGGGTTGGGGCTGGCCAACTTCGTCCGCCGGACTCGGAATGGCGCGAGACTTTGTGAGGCGCCTCCGTGTGCCAAAAATAGGCCGCGGGCACAGCCGCATGCAAAAATACCCGCCCGAAGGCCGGGGCGCCAAGTTCGTCCAGCGGAAAAAGGCAACAAAAACGGGTGGGCTATAGCCTTGGGGGGTGGGGCTGGCCAACTTCGTCTGCCGGATTCGGAATGGCACGAGACTTTGCGAGGCGCCTGCGTTGCCAAAAATAGGTCAGCGGGCACAGCCGCTCAAAAATACCCACCCGAAGGCTGGGGCGCCAAGTTCGTCCAGCGGTAAAAGGCCACAAAACGGGTGGGCTATAGCCTTGGGGGTGGGGCTGGACAACTGTCCGCCGGACTCGGAATGGCGCGAGACTTTGCGAGGCGCCTGTGTGCCAAAAATAGGCATGGGCAAAACCTCGCCCAAAAATACCCGCCCAAAGGCCGGGCGCCAATTTCGTCCAGCGGTAAAAGGCCACAAAAACGGGTGGGCTATAGCCTTGCGGGGAGGGGCTGGCCGACTTCGTCCGCCGCACTCGGCACGGCGCGAGACTTTGCGCGGCACCTCCGTGTACCAAACATAGGCCGCGGGGCACAGCCGCGCCCAAAAATACCCGGCCGAAGGCCGGGCGCCAAGTTCGGCCCAGCGGAAAAAGGCCACAAAACGGGTGGGGGTGGGGCTGGCCAACTTCCGCCGGACTCGGAATGGCGCGAGACTTTGCGAGGCACCACCGTGTGCCAAAAATAGGCCGCGGGCACAGCGCGCCCAAAAAGACCCCCCCGAAGGCCGGGGCTCCAAGTTCGTCCAGCGGAAAAAGGCCACAAAAACGGGTGGGCTATAGCCTTGGGGGTTGGGGCTGGCCAACTTCGTCCGCCGGACTCGGAATGGCGCGAGACTTTGTGAGGCGCCTCCGTGTGCCAAAAATAGGCCACGGGCACAGCCGCATGCAAAAATACCCGCCCGAAGGCCGGGGCGCCAAGTTCGTCCAGCGGAAAAAGGCAACAAAAACGGGTGGGCTATAGCCTTGGGGGGTGGGGCTGGCCAACTTCGTCTGCCGGATTCGGAATGGCACGAGACTTTGCGAGGCGCCTCCGTTGCCAAAAATAGGCCGCGGGCACAGCCGCGCTCAAAAATACCCACCCGAAGGCTGGGGCGCCAAGTTCGTCCAGCGGTAAAAGGCCACAAAAACGGGTGGGCTATAGCCTTGGGGGGTGGGGCTGGCCAACTTCGTCCGCCGGACTCGGAATGGCGCGAGACTTTGCGAGGCGCCTCCGTGTGCCAAAAATAGGCCGCGGGCAAAACCTCGCCCAAAAATACCCGCCCAAAGGCCGGGGCGCCAAGTTCGTCCAGCGGTAAAAGGCCACAAAAACGGGTGGGCTATAGCCTTGGGGGGTGGGGCTGGCCGACTTCGTCCGCCGGATTCGGAATGGCGCGAGACTTTGCGAGGCACCTCCGTGTGCCAAAAATAAGCCACGGACGCAGCCGCGCCCAAAAATACCCGCCCGAAGGCCGGGGCGCCAAGTTCGTCCAGTGGTAGAAGGCCACAAAAACGGGTGGGCTATAGCCTTGGGGGGTGGGGCTGGCCAACTTCGTCCGCCGGAATCGGAAGGGTGCGAGACTTTGCGAGGTGCCTCCGTGTGCCAAAAATAGGCCGCGGGCACAGCCGCGCCCAAAAATACCCGACCGAAGGCCGGGGCGCCAAGTTCGTCCAGCGGAAAAAGGCCACAAAAACGGGTGGGCTATAGCCTTGGGGGGTGGGGCTGGCCAACTTCGTCCGCCGGACTCGGAATGGCGCGAGACTTTGCGAGGCGCCTCCATGTGCCAAAAATAGGCCGCGGGCACAGCCGCGCCCAAAATACCCGCCCGAAGGCCGGGGCGCCAAGTTCGTCCAGCGGAAAAAGGCCACAAAAACGGGTGGGCTATAGCCTTGGGGGGTGGGGCTGGCCAACTTCGTCCGCCGGACTCGGAATGGCGCGAGACTTTGCGAGGCACCTCCGTGGGCCAAAAATAGGCCGCGGACACAGCCGCGCCTAAAAAGACCCCCCCGAAGGCCGGGGCGCCAAGTTCGTCCAGCGGAAAAAGGCCACAAAAACGGGTGGGGGGGGTGGGGCTGGCCAACTTCGTCCGCCGGACTCGGAATGGCGCGAGACTTTGCGAGGCACCACCGTGTGCCAAAAATAGGCCGCGGGCACAGCGCGCCCAAAAAGACCCCCCCGAAGGCCGGGGCTCCAAGTTCGTCCAGCGGAAAAAGGCCACAAAAACGGGTGGGCTATAGCCTTGGGGGTTGGGGCTGGCCAACTTCGTCCGCCGGACTCGGAATGGCGCGAGACTTTGTGAGGCGCCTCCGTGTGCCAAAAATAGGCCACGGGCACAGCCGCATGCAAAAATACCCGCCCGAAGGCCGGGGCGCCAAGTTCGTCCAGCGGAAAAAGGCAACAAAAACGGGTGGGCTATAGCCTTGGGGGGTGGGGCTGGCCAACTTCGTCTGCCGGATTCGGAATGGCACGAGACTTTGCGAGGCGCCTCCGTTGCCAAAAATAGGCCGCTGGCACAGCCGCGCTCAAAAATACCCACCCGAAGGCTGGGGCGCCAAGTTCGTCCAGCGGTAAAAGGCCACAAAAACGGGTGGGCTATAGCCTTGGGGGGTGGGGCTGGCCCACGTCGTCCGCCGGACTCGGAATGGCGCGAGACTTTGCGAGGCGCCTCCGTGTGCCAAAAATAGGCCGCGGGCAAAACCTCGCCCAAAAATACCCGCCCAAAGGCCGGGGCGCCAAGTTCGTCCAGCGGTAAAAGGCCACAAAAACGGGTGGGCTATAGCCTTGGGGGGTGGGGCTGGCCGACTTCGTCCGCCGGACTCGGAATGGCGCGAGACTTTGCGAGGCACCTCCGTGTGCCAAAAATAAGCCACGGACGCAGCCGCGCCCAAAAATACCCGCCCGAAGGCCGGGGCGCCAAGTTCGTCCAGTGGTAGAAGGCCACAAAAACGGGTGGGCTATAGCCTTGGGGGGTGGGGCTGGCCAACTTCGTCCGCCGGAATCGGAAGGGTGCGAGACTTTGCGAGGTGCCTCCGTGTGCCAAAAATAGGCCGCGGGCACAGCCGCGCCCAAAAATACCCGACCGAAGGCCGGGGCGCCAAGTTCGTCCAGCGGAAAAAGGCCACAAAAACGGGTGGGCTATAGCCTTGGGGGGTGGGGCTGGCCAACTTCGTCCGCCGGACTCGGAATGGCGCGAGACTTTGCGAGGCGCCTCCATGTGCCAAAAATAGGCCGCGGGCACAGCCGCGCCCAAAAATACCCGCCCGAAGGCCGGGGCGCCAAGTTCGTCCCGCGGAAAAAGGCCACAAAAACGGGTGGGCTATAGCCTTGGGGGGTGGGGCTGGCCAACTTCGTCCGCCGGACTCGGAATGGCGCGAGACTTTGCGAGGCACCTCCGTGTGCCAAAAATAGGCCGCGGACACAGCCGCGCCTAAAAAGACCCCCCCGAAGGCCGGGGCGCCAAGTTCGTCCAGCGGAAAAAGGCCACAAAAACGGGTGGGCTATAGCCTTGGGGGTTGGGGCTGGCCAACTTCGTCTGCCGGACTCGGAATGGCTCGAGACTTTGCGAGGCACCTCCGTGTGCCAAACATAGGCCGCGGGCACAGCCGCGCCCAAAAATACCCGCCCGAAGGCCGGGGCGCCAAGTTCGTCCAGCGGAAAAAGGCCACAAAATCGGGTGGGCTATAGCCTTGGGGGTGGGGCTGCCCAACTCGTCCGCCGGACTCGGAATGGCGCGAGACTTTGCGAGGCGCTTCGAGTGCCAAAATAGGCCATGGACACAGCCAGCCGCGCCAAAAACACCCGCCCGAAGGCCGGGCGCCAAGTTCGTCCAGCGGTAAAAGGCCACAAAAACGGGTGGGCTATAGCCTTGGGGGGTGGGGCTGGCCAACTTCGTCCGCCGGACTCGGAATGGCGCGAGACTTTTCGAGGCGCCTCCGTGTGCCAACAATAGGCCGCGGGCACAGCCGCGCCCAAAAATACCCGCCCGAAGGCCGGGGCGCCAAGTTCGCCCAGCGGAAAAAGGCCACAAAAACGGGTGGGCTATAGCCTTGGGGGGTGGGGCTGGCCAACTTCGTCCACCGGACTCGGAATGGCATGAGACTTTGCGAGGCGCCTCCGTCTGCCAAAAATAGGCTGCGGGCACAGCCGCGACCAAAAATACCTGCCCGAAGGCCGGGGCGCCAAGTTCGTCCAGCGGAAAAAGGCCACAAAAACGGGTGGGCTATAGCCTTGGGGGGTGGGGGTGGCCAACTTCGTCCGCCGGACTCGGAATGGTACGAGACTTTGCGAGGCGCCTCCGTGTGCCAAAAATAGGCCGCGGGCACAGCTGCACCCAAAAATACCCTCCCGAAGGCCGGGGCGCCAAGTTCGTCCAGCGGTAAAAGGCCACAAAAACAGGTGGGCTATAGCCTTGGGGGGTGGGGCTGGCCAACTTCGTCCGCCAGACTCGGAATGGCGCGAGACTTTGCGAGGCGCCTCCGTACGCGAAAACTAGGTCGCGAGCACAGCCGCGCCCAAAAATACCCGCCCGAAGGCCGGTGCGCCAAGTTCGTCCAGCGGTAAAAGGCCACAAAAACGGGTGGGCTATAGCCTTGGGGGGTGGGGCTGGCCCACTTCGTCCGCCAGACTCGGAATGGCGCGACAGTTTGCGAGGTGCATCCGTGTGCCAAAAATAGGCCGCGGGCACAGCCGCGCCCAAAAAAACCAGCCCGAAGGCCGGGGCGCCAAGTTCGTCCAGCGGTAAAAGGCCACAAAAACGGGTGGGCTATAGCCTTGGGGGGTGGGGCTGGCCAACTTCGTCCGCCGGACTCGGAATGGCGTGAGACTTTGCGAGGCACCTCCGTGTGCCAAAAATAGGCCGCGGCCACAGCCGCGCCCAAAAAATACCCTCCCGAAGGCCGGGGCGCCAAGTTCGTCCAGCGATCAAAGGCCACAAAAACGGGTGGGCTATAGCCTTCGGGGGTGGGGCTGGCCAACTTCGTCCGCCGGACTCGGAATGGCGCGAGACTTTGCGAGGCACCTCCGTGTGCCAAAAATAGGCCGCGGGCACAGCCGCGCCCAAAAATACCCGCCCGAAGGCCGGGGCGCCAATTTCGTCCAGCGGTAAAAGGCCACAAAAACGGGTGGGCTATAGCCTTGGGGGGTGGGGCTGGCCAACTTCGTCCGCCAGACTCGGAATGGCGCGCGACTTTGCGAGCCATCTCCGTGTGCCAAAAATAGGCCATGGACACAGCCGCGCCAAAAAATACCTGCCCGAAGGCCGGGGCGCCAAGTTCGTCCAGCGATCAAAGGCCACAAAAACGGGTGGGCTATAGCCTTGGGGGGTGGGGCAGGCCAACTTCGTCCGCCGGACTCGGAATGGCGCGAGACTTTGCGAGGCACCTCCGTGTGCCAAAAATAGGCCGCGGGCACAGCCGCGCCCAAAAATACCCGCCCGAAGGCCGGGGCGCCAATTTCGTCCAGCGGTAAAAGGCCACAAAAACGGGTGGGCTATAGCCTTGGGGGGTGAGGCTGGCCAACTTCGTCCGCCGGACTCGGAATGGCGCGAGACTTTGCGAGGCGCCTCCGTTGCCAAAAATAGGCCGCGGGCACAGCCGCGCTCAAAAATACCCGCCCGAAGGCCGGGGCGCCAAGTTCGTCCAGCGGTAAAAGGCCACAAAAACGGGTGGGCTATAGCCTTGGGGGTTGGGCAGGCCAACTTCGTCCGCTGGACTCGGAATGGCGCGAGACTTTGCGAGGCGCCTCCGTGTGCCAAAAATAGGCCGTGGGTACAGCCACGCCCAAAAATACCAGCCCGAAGGCCGGGGCGCCAAGTTCGTCCAGCGGTAACAGGCCACAAAAACGGGTGGGCTATAGCCTTGGGGGGTGGGGCTGGCCAACTTCGTCCGCCGGACTCGGAATGGCGCGAGATTTTGCGAGGCGCCTCCGTGTGCCAAAATTACGCCGCGGTCACAACTGCGCCCAAAAATACCAGCCCGAAGGCCGGGGCGCCAAGTTCGTCCAGCGGTAAAAGGCCACAAAAACGGGTGGGGAATAGCCTTGGGGGGTGAGGCTGGCCAACTTCGTCCGCCGGACTCGGAATGGCGCGAGACATTGCGAGGCGCCTCCGTGTACCAAAAATAGCCCGCGGGCACAGCCGCATCCAAAAATACCCGCCCGAAGGCCGGGGCGCCAAGTTCGTCCAGCGGAAAAAGGCAACAAAAACGGGTGGGCTATAGCCTTGGGGGGTGGGGCTGGCCAACTTCGTCCGCCGGACTCGGAATGGCGCGAGACTTTGCGAGGCGCCTCCGTGTGCCAAAAATAGGACGCGGGCACAGCCGTATCCAAAAATACCCGCCCGAAGGCCGGGGCGCCAAGTTCGTCCAGCGGAAAAAGGCAACAAAAACGGGTGGGCTATAGCCTTGGGGGGTGGGGCTGGCCAACTTCGTCCGCCGGACTCGGAATGGCGCGAGACTTTGCGAGGCACCTCCGTGTACCAAAAATAGGCCGCGGGCACAGCCGCGCCAAAAAATACCCGCCCGAAGGCCGGGGCGCCAAGTTCGTCCAGCGGAAAAAGGCCACAAAAACGGGTGGGGGGGGTGGGGCTGGCCAACTTCGTCCGCCGGACTCGGAATGGCGCGAGACTTTGCGAGGCACCTCCGTGTGCCAAGAATAGGCCGCGGGCACAGCGCGCCCAAAAAGACCCCCCCGAAGGCGGGGGCGCCAAGTTCGTCCAGCGGAAAAAGGCCACAAAAACGGGTGGGCTATAGCCTTGGGGGTTGGGGCTGGCCAACTTCGTCCGCCGGACTCGGAATGGCGCGAGACTTTGTGAGGCGCCTCCGTGTGCCAAAAATAGGCCGCGGGCACAGCCGCATGCAAAAATACCCGCTCGAAGGCCGGGGCGCCAAGTTCGTCCAGCGGAAAAAGGCAACAAAAACGGGTGGGCTATAGCCTTGGGGGGTGGGGCTGGCCAACTTCGTCCGCCGGACTCGGAATGGCGCGAGACTTTGCGAGGCGCCTCCGTGTGCCAAAAATAGGATGCGGTCACAGCCGCATCCAAAAATACCCGCCCGAAGGCCGGGGCGCCAAGTTCGTCCAGCGGAAAAAGGCAACAAAAACGGGTGGGCTATAGCCTTGGGGGGTGGGGCTGGCCAACTTCGTCCGCCGGACTCGGAATGGCGCGAGACTTTGCGAGGCACCTCCGTGTACCAAAAATAGGCCGCGGGCACAGCCGCGCCAAAAAATACCCGCCCGAAGGCCGGGGCGCCAAGTTCGTCCAGCGGAAAAAGGCCACAAAAACGGGTGGGGGGGGGGGTGGGGCTGGCCAACTTCGTCCGCCGGACTCGGAATGGCGCGAGACTTTGCGAGGCACCTCCGTGTGCCAAAAATAGGCCGCGGGCACAGCGCGCCCAAAAAACCCCCCCGAAGGCGGGGGCGCCAAGTTCGTCCAGCGGAAAAAGGCCACAAAAACGGGTGGGCTATAGCCTTGGGGGTTGGGGCTGGCCAACTTCGTCCGCCGGACTCGGAATGGCGCGAGACTTTGTGAGGCGCCTCCGTGTGCCAAAAATAGGCCGCGGGCACAGCCGCATGCAAAAATACCCGCCCGAAGGCCGGGGCGCCAAGTTCGTCCAGCGGAAAAAGGCAACAAAAACGGGTGGGCTATAGCCTTGGGGGGTGGGGCTGGCCAACTTCGTCTGCCGGATTCGGAATGGCACGAGACTTTGCGAGGCGCCTCCGTTGCCAAAAATAGGCCGCGGGCACAGCCGCGCTCAAAAATACCCACCCGAAGGCTGGGGCGCCAAGTTCGTCCAGCGGTAAAAGGCCACAAAAACGGGTGGGCTATAGCCTTGGGGGGTGGGGCTGGACAACAACCGCCCGGACTCGGAATGGCGCGAGACTTTGTGAGGCGCCTCCGTGTGCCAAAAATAGGCCGCGGGCAAACCCTCGCCCAAAAATACCCGCCCGAAGGCCGGGGCGCCAAGTTCGTCCAGCGGTAAAAGGCCACAAAAACGGGTGGGCTATAGCCTTGGGGGGTGGGGCTGGCCGACTTCGTCCGCCGGACTCGGAATGGCGCGAGACTTTGCGAGGCACCTCCGTGTGCCAAAAATAGGCCGCGGGCACAGCCGCGCCCAAAAATACCCGCCCGAAGGCCGGGGCGCCAAGTTCGTCCAGCGGAAAAAGGCCACAAAAACGGGTGGGGGGGGTGGGGCTGGCCAACTTCGTCCGCCGGACTCGGAATGGCGCGAGACTTTGCGAGGCACCACCGTGTGCCAAAAATAGGCCGCGGGCACAGCGCGCCCAAAAAGACCCCCCCGAAGGCCGGGGCTCCAAGTTCGTCCAGCGGAAAAAGGCCACAAAAACGGGTGGGCTATAGCCTTGGGGGGTGGGGCTGGCCAACTTCGTCCGCCGGACTCGGAATGGCGCGAGACTTTGTGAGGCGCCTCCGTGTGCCAAAAATAGGCCACGGGCACAGCCGCATGCAAAAATACCCGCCCGAAGGCCGGGGCGCCAAGTTCGTCCAGCGGAAAAAGGCAACAAAACCGGGTGGGCTATAGCCTTGGGGGGTGGGGCTGGCCAACTTCGTCTGCCGGATTCGGAATGGCACGAGACTTTGCGAGGCGCCTCCGTTGCCAAAAAAAGGCCGCAGGCCCAGCCGCGCTCAAAAATACCCACCCCAAGGCAGGGGCGCCCAGTTAGTCCAGCGGTAAAAGGCCACAAAACGGGTGGGCTATAGCCTTGGGGGTGGGGCTGGCCAACTGGTCCGCGGGACTCGGAATGGCGCGAGACTTTGCGAGGCGCCTCCGTGTGCCAAAAATAGGCCGCGGGCAAAACCTCGCCAAAAATACCCGCCCAAAGGCCGGGCGCCAAGTTCGTCCCAGCGGTAAAAGGCCACAAAAACGGGTGGGCTATAGCCTTGGGGGGTGGGGCTGGCCGACTTCGTCCGCCGGACTCGGAATGGCGCGAGACTTTGCGAGGCACCTCCGTGTGCCAAAAATAAGCCACGGACGCAGCCGCGCCCAAAAATACCCGCCCGAAGGCCGGGGCGCCAAGTTCGTCCAGTGGTAGAAGGCCACAAAAACGGGTGGGCTATAGCCTTGGGGGGTGGGGCTGGCCAACTTCGTCCGCCGGAATCGGAAGGGTGCGAGACTTTGCGAGGTGCCTCCGTGTGCCAAAAATAGGCCGCGGGCACAGCCGCGCCCAAAAATACCCGCCCGAAGGCCGGGGCGCCAAGTTCGTCCAGCGGAAAAAGGCCACAAAAACGGGTGGGCTATAGCCTTGGGGGGTGGGGCTGGCCAACTTCGTCCGCCGGACTCGGAATGGCGCGAGACTTTGCGAGGCGCCTCCATGTGCCAAAAATAGGCCGTGGGCACAGCCGCGCCCAAAAATACCCGCCCGAAGGCCGGGGCGCCAAGTTCGTCCAGCGGAAAAAGGCCACAAAAACGGGTGGGCTATAGCCTTGGGGGGTGGGGCTGGCCAACTTCGTCCGCCGGACTCGGAATGGCGCGAGACTTTGCGAGGCACCTCCGTGTGCCAAAAATAGGCCGCGGACACAGCCGCGCCTAAAAAGACCCCCCCGAAGGCCGGGGCGCCAAGTTCGTCCAGCGGAAAAAGGCCACAAAAACGGGTGGGCTATAGCCTTGGGGGTTGGGGCTGGCCAACTTCGTCTGCCGGACTCGGAATGGCTCGAGACTTTGCGAGGCACCTCCGTGTGCCAAACATAGGCCGCGGGCACAGCCGCGCCCAAAAATACCCGCCCGAAGGCCGGGGCGCCAAGTTCGTCCAGCGGAAAAAGGCCACAAAAACGGTTGGGCTATAGCCTTGGGGGGTGGGGCTGGCCAACTTCGTCCGCCGGACTCGGAATGGCGCGAGACTTTGCGAGGCGGCTCCGTGTGCCAAAAATAGGCCGTGGGTACAGCCACGCCCAAAAATACCAGCCCGAAGGCCGGGGCGCCAAGTTCGTCCAGCGGTAACAGGCCACAAAAACGGGTGGCCTATAGCCTGGGGGGGGTGGGGCTTTCCAACTTCGTCCGCCGGACTCGGAATGGCGCGAGATTTTGCGAGGCGCCTCCGTGTGCCAAAATTACGCCGCGGTCACAACTGCGCCCAAAAATACCAGCCCGAAGGCCGGGGCGCCAAGTTCGTCCAGCGGTAAAAGGCCACAAAAACGGGTGGGGTATAGCCTTGGGGGGTGAGGCTGGCCAACTTCGTCCGCCGGACTCGGGATGGCGCGAGACTTTGCGAGGTGCCTCCGTGTGCCAAAAATAGGCTGCGGGCACAGCCGCTCCAAAAAATACCCCCCCGAAGGCCGGGGCGCCAAGTTCGTCCAGCGGTAAAAGGCCACAAAAACGGGTGGGCTATAGCCTTGGCGGGTGGGGCTGGCCAACTTCGTCCGCCGGACTCGGAATGGCGCGAGACTTTGCGAGGCGCCTCCGTGTGCCAAAAATAGGCCGCGGGCACAGCCGCGCCCAAAAAGAACCCCCCGAAGGCCGGGGCGCCAAGTTCGTCCAGCGGAAAAAGGCGACAAAAACGGGTGGGCTATAGGCTTGGAGGGTGGGGCTAGCCAACTTCCTCCGCTGGACTCGGAATGGCGCGAGACTTTGGGAGGCGCCTCCGTGTGCCAAAAATAGGCCGCGGACACAGCCGCGCCCAAAAATACCCGCCCGAAGGTCGGGGCGCCAAGTTCGTCCAGCGGAAAAAGGCGACAAAAACGGGTGGGCTATAGCCTTGGGGGGTGGGGCTGGCCAACTTCGTCCGCCGGACTCGGAATGGCGCGAGACTTTGCGAGGCACCTCCGTGTGCCAAAAATAGGCCGCGGGCTCAGCCGCGCCCAAAAATACCCGCCCCAAGGCCGGGGCGCAAAGTTCGTCCAGCGGAAAAAGGCCACAAAAATGGGTGGGCTATAGCCTTGGGGGGTGGGGCTGGCCAACTTCGTCCGCCGGACTCGGAATGGCGCGAGACTTTGCGAGGCGCCTCCGTGTGCCAAAAATAGGCGGCGGGCACAGCCGAATCCAAAAATACCCGCCCGAAGGCCGGGGCGCCAAGTTCGTCCAGCGGAAAAAGGCAACAAAAACGGGTGGGCTATAGCCTTGGGGGGTGGGGCTGGCCAACTTCGTCCGCCGGATTCGGAATGGCGCGAGACTTTGCGAGGCGCCTCCGTTGCCAAAAACAGGCCGCGGGCACAGCCGCTCAAAAAAATAACCGCCCGAAGGCCGGGGCGCCGAGTTCGTCCAGCGGTAAAAGGCCACAAAATCGGTTGGGCTATAGCCTTGGGGGTGGGGCTGGCCAACAAATCCGCCGGATTCGGAATGGCGCGAGACTTTGCGAGGGCCTCCGTGTGCCAAAAAATAGGCCGCGGGCAGAGCCGCGCCCAAAAATACCCGAGCGAAGGCCGGGCGCCACGTCGTCCAGCGGAAAAAGGCCACAAAAACGGGTGGGCTATAGCCTTGGGGGTGGGGCTGGCCCACCGCGTCCGCCGGATTCGGAATGGCGCGAGACTTTGCGAGGTGCCTCAGTGTGCCAAAAATAGGCCGCGGGCACAGCCGCGCCCAAAAATACCCGACCGAAGGCCGGGGCGCCACGTTCGTCCAGCGGAAAAAGGCCACAAAAACGGGTGGGCTATAGCCTTGGGGGGTGGGGCTGGCCAACTTCGTCCGCCGGACTCGGAATGGCGCGAGACTTTGCGAGGTGCCTCATTGTGCCAAAAATAGGCTGCGGACACAGCCGCGCCCAAACACCCCCGCCCGAAGGCCGGGGCGCCACGTTCGTCCAGCGGAAAAAGGCCACAAAAACGGGTGGGCTATAGCCTTGGGGGGTGGGGATGGCCAACTTCGTCCGCCGGACTCGGAATGGCGCGAGACTTTGCGAGGCACCTCCGTGTGCCAAAAATAGGCCACGGGCACAGCCGCGCCCAAAAATACCCGCCCGAAGGCCGGTGCGCCAAGTTCGTCCAGCGGAAAAAGGCCACAAAACGGGTGGGCTATAGCCTTGGGGGTTGGGCTGGCCAACCGTCCGCCCGGACTCGGAATGGCGCGAGACTTTGCGAGGCGCCTCCGTGTGCCAAAAATAGGCCGCAGGCACAGCCGCGCCCAAAAAGACCCCCCCGAAGGCCGGGGCGCCAAGTTCGTCCAGCGGAAAAAGGCCACAAAAACGGGTGGGCTATAGCCTTGGGGGTTGGGGCTGGCCAACTTCGTCTGCCGGACTCGGAATGGTGCGAGACATTACGAGGCACCTCCGTGTGCCAAACATAGGCCGCGGACACAGCCGCGCCCAAAAATATTCGACCGAACGCCGGGGCGCCAAGTTCGTCCAGCGGTAAAAGGCCACAAAAACGGGTGGGCTATAGCCTTGGGGGGTGGGGCTGGCCATCTTCGTCCGCCGGACTCGGAATGGCGCGAGACTTTGCGAGGCACCTCCGTGGGCCAAAAATAGGCCTCGGGCACAGCCGCGCCCAAAAATACCCGCCCGAAGGCCGGGGCGCCAAGTTCGTCCAGCGGTAAATGGCCACAAAAGCGGGTGGGCTATAGCCTTGGGGGTGGGGCTGGCCAACCGTCCGCCCGGACTCGGAATCGCTCGACACCTTGCGAGGCCCCTCGGTGTTCCAAAAATAGGCCGCGTGCTCCGCCGCGCCAACCTATACCGTCCCGAAGGCCGGGGCGGCAAGTTCGTCCAGCGGAAAAAGGCCACAAAAACGGGTGGGCTATAGCCTTGGGGGTGGGGCTGGCCAACTTCGTCCGCCGGACTCGGAATGGCGCGAGACTTTGCGAGGCACCTCCGTGTGCCAAAAATAGGCAGCGGGCACAGCCGCGCCCAAAAATACCCGCCCGAAGGCCGGGGCGCCAAGTTCGACCAGCGGTAAAAGGCCACAAAAACGGGTGGGCTATAGCCTTGGGGGGTGGGGCCGGCCAACTTCGTCCGCCGGATTCGGAATGGCGCGAGACTTTGTGAGGCACCTCCGTGTGCCAAAAATAGGCCGCGGACATAGCCGCGCCCAAAAAGACCCCCCCGAAGGCCGGGGCGCCAAGTTCGTCCAGCGGAAAAAGGCCACAAAAACGGGTGGGCTATAGCCTTGGGGGGTGGGGCTGGCCAACTTCGTCCGCCGGACTCGGAATGGCACGAGACTTTGCGAGGCACCTCCGTGTGCCAAAAATAGGCAGCGGGCACAGCCGCGCCCAAAAATACCCGCCCGAAGGCCGGGGCGCCAAGTTCGCCCAGCGGAAAAAGGCCACAAAAACGGGTGGGCTATAGCCTTGGGGGGTGGGGATGGCCAACTTCGTCCGCCGGACTCGGAATGGCGCGAGACTTTGCGAGGCGCCTCCGTGTGCCAAAAATAGGCCGCGGGCACAGCCGCCCCCAAAAATACCCGCCCGAAGGCCGGGGCGCCAAGTTCGTCCAGCGGAAAAAGGCCACAAAAACGGGTGGGAGCCTTGGGGGGTGGGGCTGGCAAACTTCGTCCGCCGGACTCGGAATCGCGCGAGACTTTGGGAGGCACCTCCGTGTGCCAAAAATAGGCCGCGGGCACAGCCGCGCCCAAAAATACCCGCCCGAAGGCCGGGGCGCCAAGTTCGTCCAGCGGAAAAAGGCCACAAAAACGGGTGGGCTATAGCCTTGGGGGGTGGGACTGGCCAACTTCGTCCGCCGGACTCGGAATGGCGCGAGACTTTGCGAGGCGCCTCCGTGTGCCAAAAATAGGCCGCGGGCACAGCCGCGCCCAAAAATACCCGCCCGAAGGCCGGGGCGCCAAATTCGTCCAGCGGAAAAAGGCCACAAAAACGGGTGGGCTATAGCCTTGGGGGGTAGGGCTGGCCAACTTCGTCCGCCGGACTCGGAATGGTGCGAGACTTTGCGAGGCGCCTCCGTGTGCCAAAAAGAGGCCGCGGGCACAGCCGCGCCCAATAATACCCGCCCGAAGGCCGGGGCGCCAAGTTCGTACAGCGGAAAAAGGCCGCAAAAACGGGTGGGATATAGCCTTGGGGGGTGGGGCTGGCCAACTTCGTCCGCCGGACTCGGAATGGCGCGAGACTTTGCGCGGCACCTCCGTGTGCCAAAAATAGACCGCAGGCACAGCCGCGCCCAAAAATACCCGCCCGAAGGCCGGGGCGCCAAGTTCGTCCAGCGGAAAAAGGCCACAAAAACGGGTGGGCTATAGCCTTGGGGGTTGGGGCTGGCCGACTTCGTCCGCCGGACTCGGAATGGCGCGAGACTTTGCGAGGCGCCTCTGTGTGCCAAAAATAGACCACGGGCACAGCCGCGCCCAAAAATACCCGCCCGAAGGCCGGGGTGCCAAGTTCGTCCAGCGGTAGAAGGCCACAAAAACGGGTGGGCTATAGCCTTGGGGGGTGGGGCTGGCCAACTTCGTCCGCCGGACTCGGAATGGCGCGAGACTTTGCGAGGCACCTCCGTGTGCCAAAAATAGGCCGCGGGCACAGCCGCGCCCAAAAATACCTGCCCGAAGGCCGGGGCGCCAAGTTCGTCCAGCGGAAAAAGGCCACAAAAACGGGTGGGCTATAGCCTTGGGGGGTGGGGCTGGCCAACTTTGTCCGCCGGACTCGGAATGGCGCGAGACTTTGCGAGGCACCTCCGTGTGCCAAAAACTGTCCGCGGGCACAGCCTCGCCCAAAAATACCCCCCCGAAGGCCGGGGCGCCAAGTTCGTCCAGCGGAAAAAGGCCACAAAAACGGGTGGGCTATAGCCTTGGGGGGTGGGGCTGGCCCACTTCGTCCGCCAGACTCGGAATGGCGCGAGACTTTGCGAGGCGCCTCCGTGTGCCAAAAATAGGCCGCGGGTACAGCCGCGCCCAAAAATACCCGCCCGAAAGCCGGGGTGCCAAGTTCGTCCAGCGGTAGCAGGCCACTAAAACGGGTGGGCAATAGCCTTGGGGGGTGGGGCTGGCCAACTTCGTCCGCCGGACTTGGAATGGCGCGAGACTTTGCGAGGCGCCTCCATGTGCCAAAATTACACCGCGATCACAGCCGCGCCCAAAAGTACCAGCCCGAAGGCCGGGGCGCCAAGTTCGTCCAGCGGTAAAAGGCCACAAAAACGGGTGGGCTATAGCCTTGGGGGGTGGGGCAGGCCAACTTCGTCCGCCGGACTCGGAATGGCGCGAGACTATGCGAGGCGCCTCTGTGTGCCAAAAATAGGCCGTGGCCACAGCCGCGCCCAAAAATACCCCCCCGAAGGCCGGGGCGCCAAGTTCGTCCAGCTGAAAAAGGCCACAAAAACGGGTGGGCTATAGCCTTGGGGGTTGGGGCTGGCCAACTTCGTCCGCCGGACTCGGAATGGCCCGAGACTTTGAGAGGCGCCTCCGTGTGCCAAAAATAGACCGCAGGCACAGCCGCGCCCAAAAATACCCGCCCGAAGGCCGGGGCGCCAAGTTCGCCCAGCGGTAAAAGGCCACAAAAACGGGTGGGCTATAGCCTTGGGGGGTGGGGCTGGCCAACTTCGTCCGCCGGACTCGGAATGGCGCGAGACTTTGCGAGGCGCCTCCGTGTGCCAAAAATAGGCCGCGGGCACTGCCGCGCCCAAAAAGACCCCCCCGAAGGCCGGGGCACCAAGTTCGTCCAGCAGAAAAAGGCCACAAAAACGGGTGGGCTATAGCCTTGGGGGTTGGGGCTGGCCAACTTCGTCCGCCGGACTCGGAATGGCCCGAGACTTTGCGAGGCACCTGCGTGTGCCAAAAATAGGCAGCGGGCACAGCCGCGACCAAAAATACCCGCCCGAAGGCCGGGGCGCCAAGTTCGCCCAGCGGTAAAAGGCCACAAAAACGGGTGGGCTATAGCCTTGGGGGGTGGGGCTGGCCAACTTCGTCCGCCGGACTCGGAATGGCGTGAGACTTTGCGAGGCGCCTCCGTGTGCCAAAAATAGGCCAAGGCACAGCCGCGCCAAAAACCCCGAAGGCCGGGGCGCCAAGTTCGTCCAGCGGAAAAAGGCCACAAAAACGGGTGGGCTATAGGCTTGGGGGTTGGGGCTGGCCAACTTCGTCCGCCGGACTCGGAATGGCCCGAGACTTTGAGAGGCGCCTCCGTGTGCCAAAAATAGACTGCAGGCACAGCCGCGCCCAAAAATACCCGCCCGAAGGCCGGGGCGCCAAGTTCGTCCAGCGGAAAAAGGCGACAAAAACGGGTGGGCTATAGCCTTGGGGGGTGGGGCTGGCCAACTTTGTCCGCCGGACTCGGAATGGCGCGAGACTTTGCGAGGCGCCTCCGTGTGCCAAAAATAGTCCGCGGGCACAGCCTCGCCCAAAAATACCCCCCCGAAGGCCGGGGCGCCAAGTTCATCCAGCGGAAAAAGGCCACAAAAACGGGTGGGCTATAGCCTTGGGGGGTGGGGCTGGCCAACTTCGTCCGCCAGACTCGGAATGGCGCGAGACTTTGCGAGGCGCCTCCGTGTGCCAAAATTACACCGCGATCACAGCCGCGCCCAAAAGTACCAGCCCGAAGGCCGGGGCGCCAAGTTCGTCCAGCGGTAAAAGGCCACAAAAACGGGTGGGCTATAGCCTTGGGGGGTGGGGCAGGCCAACTTCGTCCGCCGGACTCGGAATGGCGCGAGACTATGCGAGGCGCCTCTGTGTGCCAAAAATAGGCCGTGGCCACAGCCGCGCCCAAAAATACCCCCCCGAAGGCCGGGGCGCCAAGTTCGTCCAGCTGAAAAAGGCCACAAAAACGGGTGGGCTATAGCCTTGGGGGTTGGGGCTGGCCAACTTCGTCCGCCGGACTCGGAATGGCCCGAGACTTTGAGAGGCGCCTCCGTGTGCCAAAAATAGACCGCAGGAACAGCCGCGCCCAAAAATACCCGCCCGAAGGCCGCGGCGCCAAGTTCGCCCAGCGGTAAAAGGCCACAAAAACGGGTGGGCTATAGCCTTGGGGGGTGGGGCTGGCCAACTTCGTCCGCCGGACTCGGAATGGCGCGAGACTTTGCGAGGCGTCTCCGTGTGCCAAAAATAGGCCGCAGGCACAGCCGCGCCCAAAAAGACCCCCCCGAAGGCCGGGGCGCCAAGTTCGTCCAGCGGAAAAAGGCCACAAAAACGGGTGGGCTATAGCCTTGGGGGTTGGGACTGGCCAACTTCGTCCGCCGGACTCGGAATGGCCCGAGACTTTGAGAGGCGCCTCCGTGTGCCAAAAATAGACTGCAGGCACAGCCGCGCCCAAAAATACCCGCCCGAAGGCCGGGGCGCCAAGTTCGTCCAGCGGAAAAAGGCCACAAAAACGGGTGGGCTATAGCCTTGGGGGGTGGGGCAGGCCAACTTCGTCCGCCGGACTCGGAATGGCGTGAGACTATGCGAGGCGCCTCCGTGTGCCAAAAATAGGCGGCGGGCACAGCCGCGCCCAAAAATACCCGCCTGAAGGCCGGGGCGCCAAGTTCGTCCAGCGGAAAAAGGCCACAAAAACGGGTGGGCTATAGCCTTGGGGGGTGGGACTGGCCAACTTCGTCCGCCGAACTCGGAATGGCGCGAGACTTTGCGAGGCACCTCCGTGTGCCAAAAATAGGCCGCGGGCATAGCCGCGCCCAAAAAGACCTCCCCGAAGGCCGGGGCGCCAAGTTCGTCCAGCGGAAAAAGGCCACAAAAACGGGTGGGCTATAGCCTTGGGGGTTGGGGCTGGCCAACTTCGTCCGCCGGACTCGGAATGGCCCGAGACTTTGAGAGGCGCCTCCGTGTACCAAAAATAGACCGCAGGCACAGCCGCGCCCAAAAATACCCGCCCGAAGGCCGGGGCGCCAAGTTCGTCCAGCGGAAAAAGGCCACAAAAACGGGTGGGCTATAGCCTTGGGGGGTGGGGCAGGCCAACTTCGTCCGCCGGACTCGGAATGGCGCGAGACTATGCGAGGCGCCTCCGTGTGCCAAAAATAGGCCGCGGGCACAGCCGCGCCCAAAAATACCCCCCCGAAGGCCGGGGCGCCAATTTCGTCCTGCGGAAAAAGGCCACAAAAACGGGTGGGCTATAGCCTTGGGGGGTGGGACTGGCCAACTTCGTCCGCCGAACTCGGAATGGCGCGAGAGTTTGCGAGGCACCTCCGTGTGCCAAAAATAGGACGCAGGCACAGCCGCGCCCAAAAATACCCGCCCGAAGGCCGGGGCGCCAAGTTCGTCCAGCGGAAAAAGGCCACAAAAACGGGTGGGCTATAGCCTTGGGGGTTGGGGCTGGCCGACTTCGTCCGCCGGACTCGGAATGGCGAGAGACTTTGCGAGGCACCTCCGTGTGCCAAAAATCGGCCGCGGGCGCAGCCGCGCCCAATAATACCCGCCCGAAGGCCGGGCCGCCAAGTTCGTCCAGCGGTAAAAGGCCACAAAAACGGGTGGGCTATAGCCTTGGGGGGTGGGGCAGGCCAACTTCGTCCGCCGGACTCGGAATGGCGCGAGACTATGCGAGGCGCCTCCGTGTGCCAAAAATAGGCCGCGGGCACAGCCGCGCCCAAAAATACCCCCCCGAAGGCCGGGGCGCCAATTTCGTCCTGCGGAAAAAGGCCACAAAAACGGGTGGGCTATAGCCTTGGGGGATGGGGCTGGCCAACTTCGTCTGCCGGACACGGAATGGCGCGAGACTTTGCGAGGCGCCTCCGTGTGCCAAAAATAGGCCGCGGGCGCAGCCGCGCCCAAAAATACCTGCCCGAAGGCCGGGGCGCCAAGTTCGTCCAGCGGAAAAAGGCCACAAAAACGGGTGGGCTATAGCCTTGGGGGGTGGGGCTGGCCAACTTCGTCCGCCGGACTCGGAATGGCGCGAGACTTTGCGAGGCGCCTCCGTGTGCCAAAACTAGTCCGCGGGCACAGCCTCGCCCAAAAATACCCCCCCGAAGGCCGGGGCGCCAAGTTCGTCCAGCGGAAAAAGGCCACAAAAACGGGTGGGCTATAGCCTTGGGGGGTGGGGCTGGCCAACTTCATCCGCCGGACTCGGAATGGCGCGAGACTATGTGAGGCGCCTCCGTGTGCTAAAAATATGCCGTGGGCACAGCCGCGCCCAAAAATACCCGCCCGAAGGCCGGGGCGCCAAGTTCGTCCAACGGAAAAAGGCCACAAAAACGGGTGGGCTATAGCCTTGGGGGGTGGGGCTGGCCAACTTCGTCCGCCGGACTCGGAATGGCGCGAGACTTTGCGAGATGCCTCCGTGTGCCAAAAATAGGCCGCGGGCACAGGCGCGCCCAAAAATACCCGCCCGAAGGCAAGGGCGCCAAGTTCGTCCAGCGGAAAAAGGCCACAAAAACGGGTGGGCTATAGCCTTGGGGGGTGGGGCTGGCCAACTTCGTCCGCCGGACTCGGAATGGCGCGAGACTATGCGAGGCGCCTCCGTGTGCCAAAAATAGGCCGTGGGCACAGCCGTGCCCAAAAATACCCGCCCGAAGGCAAGGGCGCCAAGTTCGTCCAGCGGAAAAAGGCCACAAAAACGGGTGGGCTATAGCCTTGGGGGGTGGGGCTGGCCAGTCTTCGTCCGCCGGACTCGGAATGGTGCGAGACTTTGCGAGGCGCCTCCGTGTGCCAAAAATAGGCCGTGGGCACAGCCGCGCCCAAAAATACCCGCCCGAAGGCAAGGGCGCCAAGTTCGTCCAGCGGAAAAAGGCCACAAAAACGGGTGGGCTATAGCCTTGGGGGGTGGGGCTGGCCAACTTCGTCCGCCGGACTCGGAATGGCGCGAGACTATGCGAGGTGCCTCCGTGTGCCAAAAATAGGCCGTGGGCACAGCCGCGCACAAAAATACCCACCCGAAGGCCGGGGCGCCAAGTTCGTCCAGCGGAAAAAGGCCCTAAAAACGGGTGGGCTATAGCCTTGGGGGGTGGGGCTGGCCAACTTCGTCCGCCGGACTCGGAATGGCGCGAGACTTTGCAAGGCGCCTCCGTGAGCTAAAAATATGCCGCGGGCACAGCCGCGCCCAAAAATACCAGCCCGAAGGCCGGGGCGCCAAGTTCGTCCAACGGAAAAAGGCCACAAAAACGGGTGGGCTATAGCCTTGGGGGGTGGGGCTGGCCAACTTCGTCCGCCGGACTCGGAATGGCGCGAGACTTTGCGAGGCGACTCCGTGTGCCAAAAATAGGCCGCGGGCACAGGCGCGCCCAAAAATACCCGCCCGAAGGCCGGGGAGCCATGTTCGTCCAGCGGAAAAAGGCCACAAAAACGGGTGGGCTATAGCCTTGGGGGGTGGGGCTGGCCAGTCTTCGTCCGCCGGACTCGGAATGGCGCGAGACTTTACGAGGTGCCTCGGTGTGCCAAAAATAGGCCGCGGGCACAGCCGCGCCCAAAAATACACGACCGAAGGCCGGGGCGCCAAGTTCGTCCAGCGGAAAAAGGCCACAAAAACGGGTGGGCTATAGCCTTGGGGGGTGGGGCTGGCCAACTTCGTCCGCCGGACTCGGAATGGCGCGAGACTTTGCGAGACATCTCCGTGTGCTAAAAATATGCCGCGGGCACAGCCGCGCCCAAAAATACCCGCCCGAAGGCCGGGGCGCCAAGTTCGTCCAGCGGAAAAAGGCCACAAAAACGGGTGGGCTATAGCCTTGGGGGTGGGGCTGGCCAACTTCATTCGCCGGACTCGGAATGGCGTGAGACATTGCGAGGCGCCTCCGTGTGCTAAAAATAGGCCGCGGGCACAGCCGCGCCCAAAAATACCCCCCCGAAGACCAGGGTGCCATGTTTGTCCAGCGGAAAAAGGCCACAAAAACGGGTGGGCCATAGCCTTGGGGGGTGGGGCTGGCCAAGTTTGTCCGCCGGACTCGGAATGGCGCGAGACTTTGCGAGGCGCCTCCGTATGCCAAAAATAGGCCGCGGGCACAACCGCGCACAAAAATACCCACCCGAAGGCCGGGGCGCCAAGTTCGTCCAGCGGAAAAAGGCCACAAAAACGGGTGGGCTATAGCCTTGGGGGGTGGGGCTGGCCAACTTCGTCCGCCGGACTCGGAATGGCGCGAGACTTTGCGAGACGTCTCCGTGTGCTAAAAATATGCCGCGGGCACAGCCGCGCCCAAAAATACCCGCCCGAAGGCCGGGGCGCCAAGTTCGTCCAGCGGAAAAAGGCCACAAAAACGGGTGGGCTATAGCCTTGGGGGGTGGGTCTGGCCAACTTCGTCCGCCGGACTCGGAATGGCACGAGACTTTGCGAGGCGCCTCCATATGCTAAAAATAGGCCGCGGGCACAGCCTCGCCAAAAAATACCCGCCCGAAGACCGGGGCGCCAAGTTTGTCCAGCGGAAAAAGGCCACAAAAACGGGTGGGCCATAGCCTTGGGGGGTGGGGCTGGCCAACTTCGTCCGCCGGACTCGGAATGGCGCGAGACTTTGCGAGGCTCCTCCGTGTGCCTAAAATAGGCCGCGGGCACAGCCGCGCACAAGAATACCCCCCCGAAGGCCGGGGCGCCAAGTTCGTCCAGCGGAAAAAGGCCACAAAAACGGGTGGGCTGTAGCCTTGGGGGGTGGGGCTGGCCCACTTCGTCCGCCGGACTCGGAATGGCGAGAGACTTTGCGAGGCACCTCCGTGTGCTAAAAATATGCCACGGACACAGCCGCGCCCAAAAATACCCGCCCGAAGGCCGGGGCGCCAAGTTCGTCCAGCGGAAAAAGGCCACAAAAACGGGTGGGCTATAGCCTTGGGGGGTGGGGCTGGCCAACTTCGTCCGCCGGACTCGGAATGGCGCGAGACTTCTCGAGGCACCTCCGTGTGCTAAAAATATGCCGCTGACAAAGCCGCGCCCAAAAATACCCGCCCGAAGACCGGGGCGCCAAGTTTGTCCAGCGGAAAAAGGCCACAAAAACGGGTGGGCCATAGCCTTGGGGGGTGGGGCTGGCCAACTTCGTCCGCCGGACTCGGAATGGCGCGAGACTTTGCGAGGCTCCTCCGTGTGCCTAAAATAGGCCGCGGGCACAGCCGCGCACAAGAATACCCACCCGAAGGCCGGGGCGCCAAGTTCGTCCAGCGGAAAAAGGCCACAAAAACGGGTGGGCTGTAGCCTTGGGGGGTGGGGCTGGCCCACTTCGTCCGCCGGACTCGGAATGGCTAGAGACTTTGCGAGGCACCTCCGTGTGCTAAAAATATGCCACGGACACAGCCGCGCGCCCAAAATACCCGCCCGAAGGCCGGGCGCCAAGTTCGTCCAGCGGAAAAAGGCCACAAAAACGGGTGGGCTATAGCCTTGGGGGGTGGGGCTGGCCAACTTCGTCCGCCGGACTCGGAATGGCGCGAGACTTCTCGAGGCACCTCCGTGTGCTAAAAATATGCCGCGGACAAAGCCGCGCCCAAAAATACCCGCCCGAAGGTTGGGGCGCCAAGTTCGTCCAGCGGAAAAAGGCCACAAAAACGGGTGGGCTATCGCCTTGGGGGGTGGGGCAGGCCAACTTCGTCCGCCGGACTCGGAATGGCGCGAGAATTCGCGAGGCACCTCCGTGTACGAAAAATATGCATGGACAAAGCCGCGCCCAAAAATACCCGCCCGAAGGTTGGGGCGCCAAGTTCGTCCAGCGGAAAAAGGCCACAAAAACGGGTGGGCCATAGCCTTGGGGGGTGGGGCTGGCCAACTTCGTCCGCCGGACTCGGAATGGCGCGAGACTTTCCGAGGCTCCTCCGTGTGCCTAAAATAGGCCGCGGGCACAGCCGCGCACAAGAATACCCACCCGAAGGCCGGGGCACCAAGTTCGTCCAGCGGAAAAAGGCCACAAAAACGGGTGGGCTGTAGCCTTGGGGGGTGGGGCTGGCCCACTTCGTCCGCCGGACTCGGAATGGCGAGAGACTTTTCGAGGCACCTCCGTGTGCTAAAAATATGCCACGGACACAGCCGCGCCCAAAAATACCCGCCCGAAGGCCGGGGCGCCAAGTTCGTCCAGCGGAAAAAGGCCACAAAAACGGGTGGGCTATAGCCTTGGGGGGTGGGGCTGGCCAACTTCGTCCGCCGGACTCAGAATGGCGCGAGACTTCTCGAGGCACCTCTGTGTGCTAAAAATATGCCGCGGACAAAGCCGCGCCCAAAAATACCCGCCCGAAGGTTGGGGCGCCAAGTTCGTCCAGCTGAAAAAGGCCACAAAAACGGGTGGGCTATAGCCTTGGGGGGTGGGGCTGGCCAACTTCGTCCGCCGGACTCGGAATGGCGCGAGACTTTGCGAGGCACCTCCGTGTGCCAAAAATAGGCCGCGGGCACAGCCGCGCCCAAAAATACCGGCCCGAAGGCCGGGCGCCAAGTTCGTCCAGCGGAAAAAGGCCACAAAAACGGGTGGGCTATAGTCTTGCGGGGTGGGGCTGGCCAACTTCGTCCGCCGGACTCGGAATGGCACCGGACTCGGAATGGCACGAGACTTTGCGAGGCGCCTCCGTGTGCCAAAACTAGGCCGTGGGCACAGCCTCGCCCAAAAATACCCGCCTGAAGGCCGGGGCGCCAAGTTCGTCCAGCGGAAAAAGGCCACAAAAACGGGTGGGCTATAGTCTTGCGGGGTGGGGCTGGCCAACTTCGTCCGCCGGACTCGGAATGGCGCCGGACTCGGAATGGCACGAGACTTTGCGAGGCGCCTCCGTGTGCCAAAACTAGGCCGCGGGCACAGCCTCGCCCAAAAATACCCGCCTGAAGGCCGGGGCGCCAAGTTCGTCCAGCAGAAAAAGGCCACAAAAACGGGTGGGCTATAGCCTTGGGGGGTGGGGCTGGCCAACTTCGACTGTCGGACTCGGAATGGCGCGAGACTTTGCGAGGCGCCTCCGTGTGCCAAAAATAAGCCGCGGGCACAGCCGCGCCCAAAAATACCTGCCCGAAGGCCGGGGCGCCAAGTTCGTCCAGCGGAAAAAGACCACAAAAACGGGTGGGCTATAGCCTTGGGGGGTGGGGCTGGCCAACATCGTCCGCCAGACTCGGAATGGCGCGAGACTTTGCGAGGCGCCTCCGTGTGCCAAAAATAGGCCGCGGGCACAAGCGCGCCCAAAAATACCCGCCCGAAGGCCGGGGCGCCATGTTTGTCCAGCGGAAAAAGGCCACAAAATCGGGTGGGCGATAGCCTTGGGGGGTGGGGTTGGCCAACTTCGTCCGCCGGACTCGGAATGGCGCGAGACTTTGCGAGGCGCCTCCGTGTGCCAAAAATAGGCCGCGGGCACAGCCGCGCACAAAAATACCCACCCGAAGGCCGGGGCGCCAACTTCGTCCAGCAGAAAAAGGCCACAAAAACGGGTGGGCTGTAGCCTTGGGGGGTGGGGCAGGCCAACTTCGTCCGCCGGACTCGGAATGGCACGAGACTTTGCGAGGCACCTCCGTGTGCCAAAACTAGGCCGCGGGCACAGCCTCGCCCAAAAATACCCGCCTGAAGGCCGGGGCGCCAAGTTCGTCCAGCAGAAAAAGGCCACAAAAACGGGTGGGCTATAGCCTTGGGGGGTGGGGCTGGCCAACTTCGACTGCCGGACTCGGAATGGCGCGAGACTTTCATGAGGCACCTCCGTGTGCCAAAAATAGGCAGCGGGCACAGCCGCGCCAAAAATACCTGCCCGAAGGCCGGGCGCCAAGTTCGTCCAGCGGAAAAGGCCACAAAAAACGGTGGGCTATAGCCTTGGGGGTGGGGCTGGCCAACATCGTCCGCCCGGACTCGGAATGGCGCGAGACTTTGCGAGGCGCCTCCGAGTGCCAAAAATAGGCGCGGGCACAGGCGCTCAAAAATACCCGCCCGAAGGCCGGGCGCCATGTTCGTCCAGCGGAAAAAGGCCACAAAAACGGGCGGGCGATAGCCTTGGGGGGTGGGGTTGGCCAACTTCGTCCGCCGGACTCGGAATGGCGCGAGACTTTGCGAGGCACCTCCGTGTGCCAAAAATAGGCCGCGGGCACAGCCGCGCCCAAAAATACCGGCCCGAAGGCCGGGCGCCAAGTTCGTCCAGCGGAAAAAGGCCACAAAAACGGGTGGGCTATAGTCTTGCGGGGTGGGGCTGGCCAACTTCGTCCGCCGGACTCGGAATGGCACCGGACTCGGAATGGCACGAGACTTTGCGAGGCGCCTCCGTGTGCCAAAACTAGGCCGTGGGCACAGCCTCGCCCAAAAATACCCGCCTGAAGGCCGGGGCGCCAAGTTCGTCCAGCGGAAAAAGGCCACAAAAACGGGTGGGCTATAGTCTTGCGGGGTGGGGCTGGCCAACTTCGTCCGCCGGACTCGGAATGGCGCCGGACTCGGAATGGCACGAGACTTTGCGAGGCGACTCCGTGTGCCAAAACTAGGCCGCGGGCACAGCCTCGCCCAAAAATACCCGCCTGAAGGCCGGGGCGCCAAGTTCGTCCAGCAGAAAAAGGCCACAAAAACGGGTGGGCTATAGCCTTGGGGGGTGGGGCTGGCCAACTTCGTCCGCCGGACTCGGAATGGCGCGAGACTTTGCGAGGCGCCTCCGTGTGCCAAAACTAGGCCGTGGGCACAGCCTCGCCCAAAAATACCCGCCTGAAGGCCGGGGCGCCAAGTTCGTCCAGCGGAAAAAGGCCACAAAAACGGGTGGGCTATAGTCTTGCGGGGTGGGGCTGGCCAACTTCGTCCGCCGGACTCGGAATGGCGCCGGACTCGGAATGGCGCCGGACTCGGAATGGCACGAGACTTTGCGAGGCGCCTCCGTGTGCCAAAACTAGGCCGCGGGCACAGCCTCGCCCAAAAATACCCGCCTCAAGGCCGGGGCGCCAAGTTCGTCCAGCAGAAAAAGGCCACAAAAACGGGTGGGCTATAGCCTTGGGGGGTGGGGCTGGCCAACTTCGTCCGCCGGACTCGGAATGGCGCGAGACTTTGCGAGGCGCCTCCGTGTGCCAAAACTAGGCCGTGGGCACAGCCTCGCCCAAAAATACCCGCCTGAAGGCCGGGGCGCCAAGTTCGTCCAGCGGGAAAAGGCCACAAAAATGGGTGGGCTATAGTCTTGCGGGGTGGGGCTGGCCAACTTCGTCCGCCGGACTCGGAATGGCGCCGGACTCGGAATGGCGCCGGACTCGGAATGGCACGAGACTTTGCGAGGCGCCTCCGTGTGCCAAAACTAGGCCGCGGGCACAGCCTCGCCCAAAAATACCCGCCTGAAGGCCGGGGCGCCAAGTTCGTCCAGCAGAAAAAGGCCACAAAAACGGGTGGGCTATAGCCTTGGGGGGTGGGGCTGGCCAACTTCGACTGCCGGACTCGGAATGGCGCGAGACTTTGCGAGGCGCCTCCGTGTGCCAAAAATAGGCCGCGGGCACAGCCGCGCCCAAAAATACCTGCCCGAAGGCCGGGGCGCCAAGTTCGTCCAGCGGAAAAAGGCCACAAAAACGGGTGGGCTATAGCCTTGGGGGGTGGGGCTGGCCAACATCGTCCGCCAGACTCGGAATGGCGCGAGACTTTGCGAGGCGCCTCCGTGGGCCAAAAATAGGCCGCGGGCACAAGCACGCCCAAAAATACCCGCCCGAAGGCCGGGGCGCCATGTTCGTCCAGCGGAAAAAGGCCACAAAATCGGGTGGGCGATAGCCTTGGGGGGTGGGGTTGGCCAACTTCGTCCGCCGGACTCGGAATGGCGCGAGACTTTGCGAGGCGCCTCCGTGTGCCAAAAATAGGCCGCGGGCACAGCCGCGCACAAAAATACCCACCCGAAGGCCGGGGCGCCAACTTCGTCCAGCAGAAAAAGGCCACAAAAACGGGTGGGCTGTAGCCTTGGGGGGTGGGGCTGGCCAACTTCGTCCGCCGGACTCGGAATGGCGCCGGACTCGGAATGGCACGAGACTTTGCGAGGCGCCTCCGTGTGCCAAAACTAGGCCGCGGGCACAGCCTCGCCCAAAAATACCCGCCTGAAGGCCGGGGCGCCAAGTTCGTCCAGCAGAAAAAGGCCACAAAAACGGGTGGGCTATAGCCTTGGGGGGTGGGGCTGGCCAACTTCGACTGCCGGACTCGGAATGGCGCGAGACTTTGCGAGGCACCTCCGTGTGCCAAAAATAGGCCGCGGGCACAGCCGCGCCCAAAAATACCTGCCCGAAGGCCGGGGCGCCAAGTTCGTCCAGCGGAAAAAGGCCACAAAAACGGGTGGGCTATAGCCTTGGGGGGTGGGGCTGGCCAACTTCGTCCGCCGGAATCGGAATGGCGCGAGCCTTTGCGAGGCGCCTCCGCGTGCCAAAAATAGGCCGCGGGCACAGGCGCGCCCAAAAATACCCGCCCAAAGGCCGGGGCGCCATGTTCGTCCAGCGGAAAAAGGCCACAAAAACGGGCGGGCGATAGCCTTGGGGGGTGGGGTTGGCCAACTTCGTCCGCCGGACTCGGAATGGCGCGAGACTTTGCGAGGCACCTCCGTGTGCCAAAAATAGGCCGCGGGCACAGCCGTACCCAAAAAAAACCACCCGAAGGCCGGGGCGCCAAGTTCGTTCAGCGGAAAAAGGCCACAAAAACGGGTGGGCTATAGCCTTGGGGGGTGGGGCTGGCCAACTTCATCCGCCGGACTGGGAATTGAGCGAGAATTTGCGAGGGGCCTCCGTGTGCCAAAAATAGGCCGCGGGCGCAGCCGCGCCCAAAAATAACCGCCCGAAGGCCGTGGCGCCAAGTTCGTCCAGCGGAAAAAGGCCGCAAAAACGGGTGGGCTATAGCCTTGGGGGGTGGGGCTGACCAACTTCGTTCGCCGGACTCGGAATGGCGCGAGAATTTGCGAGGGGCCTCCGTGTCCCAAAAATTGGCCGCGGGTACAGCCGCGCCCAAAAATAAACCCCCGAAGGCCGGGGCGCCAAGTTCGTCCAGCCGAAAAAGGCCACAAAAACGGGCGGGCTATAGCCTTTGGGGGTGGGGCTGGCCCACTTCGTCCGCCGCCCTCGGAATGGCGTGAGACTTTGCGAGGGGCCTCCGTGTGCCAAAAATAGGCCGCGGGCACAGCCGCGCCCAAAAATAACTGCCCGAAGGCCGGGGCGCCAAGTTCGTCCAGCGGAAAAAGGCCACAAAAACGGGTGGGCTATGGCCTTGGGGGGTGGGGCTGGCCAACTTCGTCCGCCGGACTCGGAATGGCGCGAGACTTTGCGAGGGGACTCCGTGTACCAAAATTAGGCCGCGGGAACAACTGCGCCCAAAAATAACCGCCCGAAGGCCGGGGTGCCAAGTTCGTTCAGCGGAAAAATGGCCACAAAAACGGGTGGGCTATAGCCTTTGGGGGTGGGGCTGACCAACTTCGTTCGCCGGACTCGAAATGGCGCGAGAATTTGCGAGGGGCCTACGTGCCCCAAAAATAGGCCGCGGGCACAGCCGCGCCTAAAAATAACCGCTCGAAGCCCGGGGCGCCAAGTTCGTCCAGCGGAAAAAGGCCACAAAAACGGGTGGGCTATAGCCTTGGGATGTGGGGCTGGCCAACTTCGTCCGCCGGACTCGGAATGGCGCGAGACTTTGCGAGGAGCCTCCATGTGCCAAAAATAGGCCGCGGACACAGCTACGCCCAAAAATAACCGCCCGAAGGCCGGGGCGCCAAGTTCGTCCAGCGGAAAAAGGCCAAAAAAACGGGTGGGCTATAGCCTTGGGGGGTGGGGCTGGCCAACTTCGTCTGCCGGACTCGGAATGGCGCGAGAATTTGCGAGGGGCCTCCGTGTCCCAAAAATAGGCCGCGGACACAGCCGCGCCCAAAAGTAACCGCCCGAAGACCGGGGCGCCAAGTTCGTCCAGCGGAAAAAGGCCAGAAAAATAGGTGGGCTATAGCCTTGGGGGGTGGGGCTGGCCAACTTCGTCCGCCGGACTCGGAATGGCGCGAGACTTTGCGAGGTGCCTCCGTGTGCCAAAAATAGGCCGCGGGCACAGCCGCGCCCAAAAATACCCGCCCGAAGGCCGGGGCGACAAGTTCGTCCAGCGGAAAAAGGCCACAAAAACGGGTGCGCGATAGCCTTGGGGGGTGGGGCTGGCCGACTTCGTCCGCCGGACTCGGAATGGTGCGAGACTTTGCGAGGCACCTCCGCATGCCAAAAATAGGCCGCGGGCACAGCCGCTCCCAAAAATACCCGCCCGAAAGCCGGTGCGCCAAGTTCGTCCAGCGGAAAAAGGCCCCAAAACGGGTGGGCTAAAGCCTTGGGGGGTGGGGCTGGCCAACTTCGTCCGCCGGACTCGGAATGGCGCTAGACTTTGCGAGGCGACTCCGTGTGCCAAAAATAGGCCGCGGGCACAGCCGCGCCCAAAAATACCCGCCCGAAGGCCGGGGCGCCAAGTTCGTCCAGCGGAAAAAGGCCACAAAAACGGGTGGGCTAGAGCCTTGGGGGGTGGGGCTGGCCCACTTCGTCCGCCAGACTCGGAATGGCGCGAGACTTTGTGAGGCGCCTCCGTGTGCCAAAAATAGGCCACGGGCACAGCCGCGCCCAAAAATACCCGCCCGAAGGCCGGGGCGCCAAGTTCGTCCAGCGGAAAAAGGCCACAAAAACGGGTGGGCTATAGCCTCGGGGGATGGGGCTGGCCAACTTCGTCCGGTGGGCTCGGAATGGCGCGAGACTTTGCGAGGCGCCTCCGTGTGCCAATAATAGGCCGCGGCCACAACCGTGCCCAAAACTACCCGCCCGAAGGCCGGGGCGCCACGTTCGTCCAGCGGAAAAAGTCCACAAAAACGGGTGGGCTATAGCCTTGGGGGGTGGGGCTGGCCAACTTCGTCCGCCGGAATCGGAATGGCGCGAGACTTTGCGAGGCGCCTCCGTGTGCCAAAAATAGGCCGCACGCACAGCCGCGCCCAAAAATACCCGCCCGAAGTCCGGGGCGCCAAGTTCGTCCAGCGGAAAAAGGCCACCAAAACGGGTGGGCTATAGTCTTGGGGGGTGGGGCTGGCCAACTTCGTCCGCCGGACTCGGAATGGAGCGAGACTTTGCGAGGTGCCTCCGCGTGCCAAAAATAGGCCGCGGGCACAGCCGCGCCCAAAAATACCCGCCCGAAGGCCGGGGCGCCAAGTTCGTCCAGCGGAAAAAGGCCACAAAAATGGGTGGGCTATAGCCTTGGGGGGTGGGGCTGGCCAACTTCGTCCGCCGGACTCGGAATGGCGCGAGACTTTGCGAGGCGCCTCCGTGTGCCAAAAATAGGCTGCGGGCACAGCCGCGGCCAAAAATACCCGCCCGAAGGCCGGGGCGCCAAGTTCGTCCAGCGGAAAAAGGCCACAAAAACGGGTGGGCTATAGCCTTGGGGGGTGGGGCTGGCCAACTTCGTCCGGTGGGCTCGGAATGGCGCGAGACTTTGCGAGGCGCCTCCGTGTGCCAATAATAGGCCGCGGCCACAACCGTGCCCAAAACTACCCGCCCGAAGGCCGGGGCGCCACGTTCGTCCAGCGGAAAAAGTCCACAAAAACGGGTGGGCTATAGCCTTGGGGGGTGGGGCTGGCCAACTTCGTCCGCCGGAATCGGAATGGCGCGAGACTTTGCGAGGCGCCTCCGTGTGCCGAAAATAGGCCGCACGCACAGCCGCGCCCAAAAATACCCGCCCGAAGTCCGGGGCGGCAAGTTCGTCCAGCGGAAAAAGGCCACAAAAATGGGTGGGCTATAGCCTTGGGGGGTGGGGCTGGCCAACTTCGTCCGCCGGACTCGGAATGGCGCGAGACTTTGCGAGGCGCCTCCGTGTGCCAATAATAGGCCGCAGGGATAGCCGCGCCAAAAAATACCCGCCCGAAGGCCGGGGCGCCAAGTTCGTCCAGCGGAAAAAGACCACAAACACGGGTGGGCTATAGCCTTGGGGGGTGGGGCTGGCCAACTTCGTCCGCCGGACTCGGAATGGCGCGAGACTTTGCGAGGCACCTCCGTGTGCCAAAAATAGGCCGCGCGAACACCCGCGACCAAAAATACCCGCCCGAAGGCCGGGGCGCCAAGTTCGTCCAGCGGAAAAAGGCCACAAAAACGGGTAGGCTATAGCCTTGGGGGGTGGGGCTGGCCAACTTCGTCCGGTGGGCTCGGAATGGCGCGAGAATTTGCGAGGCGCCTCCGTGTGCCAATAATAGGCCGCGGCCACAACCGTGCCCAAAACTACCCGCCCGAAGGCCGGGGCGCCACGTTCGTCCAGCGGAAAAAGGCCACAAAAACGGGTAGGCTATAGCCTTGGGGGGTGGGGCTGGCCAACTTCGTCCGCCGGAATCGGAATGGCGCGAGACTTTGCGAGGCGCCTCCGTGTGCCAAAAATAGGCCGCGCGCACAGCCGCGCCCAAAAATACCCGCCCGAAGTCCGGGGCGCCAAGTTCGTCCAGCGGAAAAAGGCCACCAAAACGGGTGGGCTATAGCCTTGGGGGGTGGGGCTGGCCAACTTCGTCCGCCGGACTCGGAATGGAGCGAGACTTTGCGAGGTGCCTCCGCGTGCAAAAATAGGCCAGCTGGGCACAGCCGCGCCCAAAAATACCCGCCCGAAGGCCGGGGCGCCAAGTTCGTCCAGCGGAAAAAGGCCACAAAAATGGGTGGGCTATAGCCTTGGGGGGTGGGGCTGGCCAACTTCGTCCGCCGGACTCGGAATGGCGCGAGACTTTGCGAGGCGACTCCGTGTGCCAATAATAGGCCGCGGGGATAGCCACCAAAAATACCCGCCCGAAGGCCGGGGCGCCAAGTTCGTCCAGCGGAAAAAGACCACAAAAACGGGTGGGCTATAGCCTTGGGGGGTGGGGCTGGCCAACTTCGTCCGCCGGACTCGGAATGGCGCGAGACTTTGTGAGGCACCTCCGTGTGCCAAAAATAGGCCGCGCGCACAGCCGCGCCCAAAAATACCCTCCCGAAGGCCGGGGCGCCAAGTTCGTCCAGCGGAAAAAGGCCACAAAAACGGGTGGGCTATAGCCTTGGGGGGTGGGGCTGGCCAACTTCGTCCGCCGGACTCGGAATGGCGCGAGACTTTGCGAGGTGCCTCCGTGTGCCAAAAATAGGCCACGGGCACATCCGCGCCCAAAAATACCCTCCCGAAGGCCGGGGCGCCAAGTTCGTCCAGCGGAAAAAGGCCACCAAAACGGGTGGGCTATAGCCTTGGGGGGTGGGGCTGGCCAACTTCGTCCGCCGGACTCGGAATGGCGCGAGACTTTGCGAGGCGCCTCCGTGTGCCAAAAATAGGCCGCGGGCACAGCCGCGCCCAAAAATACCCGCCCGAAGGCCGGGGCGCCAAGTTCGTCCAGCGGAAAAAGGCCACAAAAACGGGTGGGCTATAGCCTTGGGGAGTGGGGCTGGCCAACTTCGTCCGCTGGACTCGGAATGACGCGAGACTTTGCGAGGCGCCTGCGTGGGCCAAAAATAGGCCGCGGGCACAGCTGTGCCCAAAAATACCCGCCCGAAGGCCAGGGCGCCAAGTTCGTCCAGCGGAAAAAGGCCACAAAAACGGGTGGGCTATAGCCTTGGGGGGTGGGGCTGGCCAACTTCGTCCGCCGGACTCGGAATGGCGCGAGACTTTGCGAGGAGCCTCCGTGTGCCAAAAATAGGCCGCGGGCACAGCCGCGCCCAAAAATACCCAACCGAAGGCCGGGGCGCCAAGTTCGTCCAGCGGAAAAAGGCCACAAAAACGGGTGGGCTATAGCCTTGGGGGGTGGGGCTGGCAAACTTCGTCCGCCGGACTCAGAATGGCGCGAGACTTTGCGAGGCGCCTCCGTGTGCCAAAAATAGGCCGCGGGCACAGCCGCGCCCAAAAATACCCGCCCGAAGGCCGGGGCGCCAAGTTCGTCCAGCGGAAAAGGCCCCAAAAAACGGGTGGGCATATACCCTTGGGGGGTGGGGCTGGCAAACTTCGTCCGCCGGACTCGGAATGGCGCGAGACTTTGCGAGGCGCCTCCGTGTGCCAAAAATAGGCCGCGGACACAGCCGCGCCCAAAAATACCCGCCCGAAGGCCGGGGCGCCAAGTTCGTCCAGCGGAAAAAGGCCACAAAAACGGGTGGGCTATAGCCTTGGGGGGGGGGGGGGGGTTGGCCAACTTCGTCCGCCGGACTCGGAATGGCATGAGACTTTGCGAGGCACCTCCATGTGCCAAAAATAGTCCGCGGGCACAGCCGGGCCCAAAAATACCCGCCCGAAGGCCGGGGCGCCAAGTTCGTCCAGCGGAAAAAGGCCACAAAAACGGGTGGGTTATAGCCTTGGGGGGTGGGGCTGGCCAACTTCGTCCGCCGGACTCGGAATGGCGCGAGACTTTGCGAGGTGCCTCCGTGTCCAAAAAATAGGCCGAGGGCACAGCCGCGCCCAAAAATACCCGCACGAAGGCCGGGGTGCCAAGTTCGTCCAGCGGAAAAAGGCCACAAAAATGGGTGGGCTATAGCCTTGGGGGGTGGGGCTGGCCAACTTCGTCCGCCGGACTCGGAATGGTGCGAGACTTAGCGAGGCCCCTCCGTGTGCAAAAAATAGGCCGCGACCACAGCCGCGCCCAAAAATACCCGCCCAAAGGCCGGGGCGCCAAGTTCGTCCAGCGGAAAAAGGCCACAAAAACGGGTGGGCTATAGCCTTGGGGGGTGGGGCTGGCCAACTTCGTCCGCCGGACTCGGAATGGCGCGAGACTTTGCGAGGCGCCTCTGTGTGCAAAAAAATAGGCCGCGGGCACAGCCGCGCCCAAAAATACCCGCCCGAAGGGCGGGGCGCCAAGTTTGTCCAGCGGAAAAAGGCCACAAAAACGGGTGGGCTATAAAGTTGGGGGTTGGGGCTGGCCAACTTCGTCCGCCGGACTCGGAATGGCGCGAGACTTTGCGAGGCGACTCCGTGTGCCAAAAATAGGCCACGGGCACAGCCGTGTCCAAAAATATCCGCCCGAAGGCCGGGGCACCAAGTTCGTCCAGCGGAAAAAGGCCACAAAAACGGGTGGGCTATAGCCTTGGGGGGTGGGGCCGGCCAACTTCGTCCGCCAGACTCGGAATGGCGCGAGCCTTTGCGAGGCACCTCCGTGTGCCAAAAATAGGCCGCGGGCACAGCCGCGCACAAAAATACCAGCCCGAAGGCCGGGGCGCCAAGTTCGTCCAGCGGAAAAAGGCCACAAAAACGGGTGGGCTATAGACTTGGGGGGTGGGGCTGGCCAACTTCGTCCGCCGGACTCGGAATGGCGCGAGATTTTACGAGGCGCCTCCGTGTGTCAAAAATAGGCCGCGGGCACAGCCGCGCCCAAAAATACCCTCCCGAAGGCCGGGGCGCCAATTTCGTCCAGCGGAAAAAGGCCACAAAAACGGGTGGGCTATAGCCTTGGGGGGTGGGGCTGGCCAACTTCGTCCGCCGGACTCGGAATGGCGCGAGACTTTGCGAGGCGCCTCCGTGTGCCAAAAATAGACCGCAGTCACAGCCGCGCCCAAAAATAGCCGCCCGAAGGCCGGGACGCCAAGTTCGTCCAGCGGAAAACGGCCCGAAAAACGGGTGGGCTATAGCCTTGGGGGGTGGGGCTGGCCAACTTCGTCCGCCGGACTCGGAATGGCGCGAGACAGTGCGAGGCGCCTCCGTGTGCCAAAAATAGGCCGCGGGCACAGCCACGTCCAAAAATACCCGCCCGAAGGCCGGGGCGCCAAGTTCGTCCAGCGGAAAAAGGCCACAAAAATGGGTGGGCTATAGCCTTGGGGGGTGGGGCAGGCCAACTCCGTCCGCCGGACTCGGAATGGCGCGAGACTTCGTGAGGCACCTCCGTGTGCCAAAAATAGGCCGCCGGATCAGCCGCGCCCAAAAATACCCGCCCGAAGGCTGGGACGCCAAGTTCGTCCAGCGGAAAAAGGCCACAAAAACGGGTGGGCTATAGCCTTGGGGGGTGGGGCTGGCCAACTTCGTCCGCCGTACTCGGAATGGTGCGAGACTTAGCGAGGCACCTCCGTGTGCCAAAAATAGGCCGCGGCCACAGCCGCGCCCAAAAATACCCGCCCGAAGGCCGGGGCGCCTTGTTCGTCCAGCGGAAAAAGGCCACAAAAACGGGTGGGCTATAGCCTTGGGGGGTGGGGCTGGCCAACTTCGTCCGCCGGACTCGGAATGGCGCGAGACTTTGCGAGGTGCCTCTGTGTGCAAAAAATAGGCCGCGGGAACAGCCGCTCCCAAAAATACCCGCCCGAAGGCCGGGGCGCCAAGTTTGTCCAGCGGAAAAAGGCCACAAAAACGGGTGGGCTATAAAGTTGGGGGTTGGGGCTGGCCAACATCGTCCGCCGGACTCGGAATGGCGCGAGACATTGCAAGGCGCCTCGGTGTGCCTAAAATAGTCTGCGGGCACAGGCGCGCCCAAAAATACCCGCCCGAAAGCCGGGGCGCCAAGTTCTTCCAGCGGAAAAAGGCCACAAAAACGGGTGGGCTATAGCCTTGGGGGGTGGGGCTGGCCAACTTCGTCCGCCGGACTCGGAATGGCGCGAGACTTTGCGAGGCGACTCCGTGTGCCAAAAATAGGCCACGGGCACAGCCGTGTCCAAAAATACCCGCCCGAAGGCCGGGGCACCAAGTTCGTCCAGCGGAAAAAGGCCACAAAAACGGGTGGGCTATAGCCTTGGGGGGTGGGGCCGGCCAACTTCGTCCGCCAGACTCGGAATGGCGCGAGCCTTTGCGAGGCACCTCCGTGTGCCAAAAATAGGCCGCGGGCACAGCCGCGCCCAAAAATACCAGCCCGAAGGCCGGGGCGCCAAGTTCGTCCAGCGGAAAAAGGCCACAAAAATAGGTGGGGTATAGCCTTGGGGGGTGGGGCTGGCCAACTTCGTCCGCCGGACTCGGAATGGCGCGAGACTTTGCGAGGTGCCTCTGTGTGCCAAAAATAGGCCGCTGGCACAGCCGCGCCCAAAAATAGCCGCCCGAAGGCCGGGGCGCCAAGTTCGTCCAGCGGAAAAAGGCCACAAAAACGGGTGGGCTATAGACTTGGGGGGTGGGGCTGGCCAACTTCGTCCGCCGGACTCGGAATGGCGCGAGATTTTACGAGGCGCCTCCGTGTGCCAAAAATAGGCCGCGGGCACAGCCGCGCCCAAAAATACCCTCCCGAAGGCCGGGGGCCAATTTCGTCCAGCGGAAAAAGACCACAAAAACGGGTGGGCTATAGCCTTGGGGGGTGGGGCTGGCCAACTTTGTCCGCCGGACTCGGAATGGCGCGAGACTTTGCGAGGCGCCTCCGTGTGCCAAAAATAGGCCGCGGGCACAGCTGCGCCTAAAAATACCCGCCCGAAGGCCGGCGCGCCTAGTTCGTCCAGCGGAAAGAGGCCACAAAAACGGGTGGCCTATAGCCTTGGGGGGTGGGGCTGGCCAACTTCGTCCGCCGGACTCGGAATGGCGCGAGACTTTGCGAGGCGCCTCTGTGGGCCAAAAATAGGCCGTGGGCACAGCCACGCCCAAAAATACCCGCCCGAAGGCCGGGGCGCCAAGTTCGTCCAGCGGAAAAAGGCAACAAAAACGGGTGGGCTATAGCCTTGGGGGGTGGGGCTGGCCAACTTCGTCCGCCGGACTCGGAATGGCGCGAGACTTTGCGAGGCGCCTCCGTGTGCCAAAAATAGACCGCAGTCACAGCCGCGCCCAAAAATAGCCGCCCGAAGGCCGGGACGCCAAGTTCGTCCAGCGGAAAACGGCCCGAAAAACGGGTGGGCTATAGCCTTGGGGGGTGGGGCTGGCCAACTTCGTCCGCCGGACTCGGAATGGCGCGAGACATTGCGAGGCGCCTCCGTGTGCCAAAAATAGGCCGCGGGCACAGCCACGCCCAAAAATACCCGCCCGAAGGCCGGGGCGCCAAGTTCGTCCAGCGGAAAAAGGCCACAAAAATGGGTGGGCTATAGCCTTGGGGGGTGGGGCTGGCCAACTCCGTCCGCCGGACTCGGAATGGCGCGAGACTTCGTGAGGCACCTCCGTGTGCCAAAAATAGGCCGCCGGATCAGCCGCGCCCAAAAATACCCGCCCGAAGGCTGGGACGCCAAGTTCGTCCAGCGGAAAAAGGCCACAAAAACGGGTGGGCTATAGCCTTGGGGGGTGGGGCTGGCCAACTTCGTCCGCCGGACTCGGAATGGTACGAGACTTAGCGAGGCACCTCCGTGTGCCAAAAATAGGCCGCGGCCACAGCCGCGCCCAAAAATACCCGCCCGAAGGCCGGGGCGCCTTGTTCGTCCAGCGGAAAAAGGCCACAAAAACGGGTGGGCTATAGCCTTGGGGGGTGGGGCTGGCCAACTTCGTCCGCCGGACTCGGAATGGCGGGAGACTTTGCGAGGCGCCTCCGTGTGCAAAAAATAGGCCACGGGCACAGCCGCGCCCAAAAATACCCGCCCGAAGTCCGGGGCGCCAAGTTTGACCAGCGGAAAAAGGCCACAAAAACGGGTGGGCTATAAACATGGGGGTCGGGGCTGGCCAACTTCGTCCGCCGGACTCGGAATGGTGCGAGACATTGCAATGCACCTCCGTGTGCCTAAAATAGTCCACGGGCACAGCCGCGCCCAAAAATACACGCCCGAAGGCCGGGGCGCCAAGTTCTTCCAGCGGAAAAAGGCCACAAAAACGGGTGGGCTATAGCCTTGGGGGGTGGGGCTGGCCAACTTCGTCCGCCGGACTCGGAATGGCGCGAGACTTTGCGAGGTGCCTCTGTGTGCCAAAAATAGGCCGCTGGCACAGCCGCGCCCAAAAATACCCACCCGAAGGCCGGGGCGCCAAGTTCGTCCAGCGGAAAAAGGCCACAAAAACGGGTGGGCTATAGACTTGGGGGGTGGGGCTGGCCAACTTCGTCCGCCGGACTCGGAATGGCGCGAGATTTTACGAGGCGCCTCCGTGTGCCAAAAATAGGCCGCGGGCACAGCCGCGCCCAAAAATACCCTCCCGAAGGCCGGGGGCCAATTTCGTCCAGCGGAAAAAGACCACAAAAACGGGTGGGCTATAGCCTTGGGGGGTGGGGCTGGCCAACTTTGTCCGCCGGACTCGGAATGGCGCGAGACTTTGCGAGGCGCCTCCGTGTGCCAAAAATAGGCCGCGGGCACAGCTGCGCCTAAAAATACCCGCCCGAAGGCCGGCGCGCCTAGTTCGTCCAGCGGAAAGAGGCCACAAAAACGGGTGGCCTATAGCCTTGGGGGGTGGGGCTGGCCAACTTCGTCCGCCGGACTCGGAATGGCGCGAGACTTTGCGAGGCGCCTCTGTGGGCCAAAAATAGGCCGTGGGCACAGCCACGCCCAAAAATACCCGCCCGAAGGCCGGGGCGCCAAGTTCGTCCAGCGGAAAAAGGCAACAAAAACGGGTGGGCTATAGCCTTGGGGGGTGGGGCTGGCCAACTTCGTCCGCCGGACTCGGAATGGCGCGAGACTTTGCGAGGCGCCTCCGTGTGCCAAAAATAGACCGCAGTCACAGCCGCGCC
>JAUJEM010000475.1:0-213983 GCA_030448935.1 Citrus cavaleriei | reverse complement strand
CAACTTAATTCTCCGGACTCGGAATGGGCGCGAGACTTTGCGAGGCACCTCCGTGTGCAAAAATACTCCGCGGGCACAGCCGCGCCCAAAAATCCCGCCGAGGCCGGGGCCAAGTTCGTCCCAGCGGAAAAAGGCCACAAACACGGGGGGGCTATAGCCGTGGGGGTCGGGCTGGCCACCTTCGTCCGCCGGACTCGGAATGGCGCGAGACTTTGCGATGCGCCTCCGTGTGCCAAAAATAGGCCGCGGGCACAGCCGCGCCCAAAAATACCCGCCCGAAGGCCGGGGCGCCAAGTTCGTCCAGCGGAAAAAGGCCACAAAAACGGGTGGGCTATAGCCTTGGGGGGTGGGGCTGGCCAACTTCGTCCGCCGGACTCGGAATGGCGCGAGACCTTGCGAGGCGCCAAGTTCATCCAGCGGAAAAAGGCCACAAAAACGGGTGGGCTATAGCCTTGGGGGGTGGGGCTGTCCAACTTCGTCCGCCGGACTCCGAATGGCGCGAGACTTTGCGAGGCACCTCCGTGTGCAAAAAATAGGCCGCGGTCACAGCCGCGCCCAAAAATACCCACCCGAAGGCCGGGGAGCCAAGTTCGTCCAGCGGAAAAACGCCACAAAAACGGGTGGGCTATAGCCTTGGGGGGTGGGGCTGGCCAACTTCGTCGACCGAACTCAGAATGGCGCGAGACTTTGCGAGGCGCCTCCGTGTGCCAAAAATAGCCCGCGGGCGCAGCCGCGCCCAAAAATACCCGCCCGAAGGCCGGGGCGCCAAGTTCGTCCAGCGGAAAAAGGCCACAAAAACGGGTGGGCTATAGCCTAGGGGGGTGGGGCTGGCCCACTTCGTCCGCCGGACTCGGAATGGCACGAGACTTTCCGAGGCGCCTCCGTGTGCCAAAAATAGGCCGCGGGCACAGCCGCGCCCAAAAATACCCGCTCGAAGGCCGGGGCGCCAAGTTCGTCCAGCAGAAAAAGGCCACAAAAACGGGTGGGCTATAGCCTTGGGGGGTTGGGCTGGCCAACTTTGTCCGCCGGACTCGGAATGGCGCGAGACTTTGCGAGGTACCTCCGTGTGCCAAAAATAGGCCGCGGGCACAGCCGAGCCCAAAAATACCCGCCCGAAGGCCGGGGCGCCAAGTTCGTCCAGCGGAAAAAGGCCACAAAAACGGGTGGGCTATAGCCTTGGGGGGTGGGGCTGGCCAACTTCGTCCGCCGGACTCGGAATGCCGCGAGACTTTGCGAGGTGCCTCCGTGTGCCAAAAATAGGCCGCGGGCACAGCCGCGCCCAAAAATACCCTTCCGAAGGCCGGGGCGCCAAGTTCGTCCAGCGGAAAAAATCCACAAAAACGGGTGGGCTATAGCCTTGGGGGGTGGGGCTGGCCAACTTTGTACGCCGGACTCGGAATAGCGCTAGACTTTGCGAGGCGCCTCCGTGTGCCGAAAATAGGCCGCGGACACAGCCGCGCCCAAAAATACCCGACCGAAGGCCGGGGCGCCAAGTTCGTCCCGCGGAAAAAGGCCACAAAAACGGGTGGGCTATAGCCTTGGGGGGTGGGGCTGGCCAACTTCGTCCGCCGGACTCGGAATGGCACGAGACTTTGCGAGGCACCTCCGTGTACTAAAAATTGGCCGCGGGCACAGCTGCGCCCAAAAATACCCGCCCGAAGGCCGGGGCGCCAAGTTCGTCCAGCGGAAAAAGGCCACAAAAACGGGTGGGCTATAGCCTTGGGGGGTGGGGATGGCCAACATCGTCCGCCGGACTCGGAATGGCGTGAGACTTTGCGAGGTGATTCAGTGTGCCAAAAATAGGCCGCGGGCACAGCCGCGCCCAAAAATACCCGCCCGAAGGCCGGGGCGCCAAGTTCGTCCAGCGGAAAAAGGCCACAAAAACGGGTGGGCTATAGCCTTGGGGGGTGGGGATGGCCAACATCGTCCGCCGGACTCGGAATGGCGTGAGACTTTGCGAGGTGATTCAGTGTGCCAAAAATAGGCTGCGGGCACAGCCGCGCCCAAAAATACCCACCCGAAGGCCGGGGCGCCAAGTTCGTCCTGTGGAAAAGGGCCACAAAAACGGGTGGGCTATATAGCCTTGGGGGGTGGGGCTGGCCAACTTCGTCCGCCGGACTCAGAATGGCGCGAGACTTTCGAGGCGCCTCTGTGTCCCAAAAATAGGCCGCCGACACAGCCGCGCTCAAAAATACCCTTCCGAAGGCCGGGGCGCCAAGTTCGTCCAGCTGAAAAAGGCCACAAAAACGGGTGGGCTATAGCCTTGGGGGGTGGGGCTGGCCAACTTCGTCCGCCGGACTCGGAATGGCGCGAGACTTTGCGAGGCGCCTCTGTGTGCCAAAAATAGGCCGCCGGCACAGCCGCGCTCAAAAATACCCTTCCGAAGGCCGGGACGCCAAGTTCGTCCAGCTGAAAAAGGCCACAAAAACGGGTGGGCTATAGCCTTGGGGGGTGGGGCTGGCCAACTTCGTCCGCCGGACTCGGAATGGCGCGAGACTTTGCGAGGCACCTCCGTGTACCAAAAATAGGCCGCGGGCACAACCGCGCCCAAAAATACCCGCCCGAAGGCCGGGGCGCCAAGTTCGTCCAGCGGAAAAAGGCCACAAAAACGGGTGGGCTACAGCCATGGGGGGTGGGGCTGGCCAACTTCGTCCGCCGGACTCGGAATGGCGCGAGACTTTGCAAGGTGCCTCCGTGTGCCACAAATAGGCCGCGGGCACAGCCGCGCCCAAAAATAACGGCCCGAAGGCCGGGGCGCCAAGTTCGTCCAGCGGAAAAAGGCCACAAAAACGGGTGGGCTATAGCCTTGGGGGGTGGGGCTGTCCAACTTCGTCCGCCGGACTCCGAATGGCGCGAGACTTTGCGAGGCACCTCCGTGTGCAAAAAATAGGCCGCGGTCATAGCCGCGCCCAAAAATACCCGCCCGAAGGCCGGGGCGCCAAGTTCGTCCAGCGGAAAAACGCCACAAAAACGGGTGGGCTATAGCCTTGGGGGGTGGGGCTGGCCAACTTCGTCGACCGAACTCGGAATGGAGCGAGACTTTACGAGGCGCCTCCGTGTGCCAAAAATAGACCGCGGGCACAGCCGCGCCCAAAAATACCCGCCCGAAGGCCGGGGCGCCAAGTTCGTCCAGCGGAAAATGGCCACAAAAATGGGTGGGCTATAGCCTTGGGGGGTGGGGCTGGCCAACTTCGTCCTCCGGACTCGGAATGGCGCGAGACTTTGCGAGGCACCTCCGTGTGCCAAAAATACTCCGCGGGTACAGCCGCGCCCAAAAATACCCGCCCGAAGGCCGGGGAACCAAGTTCGTCCAGCGGAAAAAGGCCACAAAAACGGGTGGGCTATAGCCATGGGGGGTGGGGCTGGCCAACATCGTCCGCCGGACTCGGAATGGCGCGAGACTTTGCAAGGTGCCTCCGTGTGCCACAAATAGGCCGCGGGCACAGCCGCGCCCAAAAATAACGGCCCGAAGGCCGGGGCGCCAAGTTCGTCCTGCGGAAAAAGGCCACAAAAACGGGTGGGCTATAGCCTTGGGGGGTGGGGCTGTCCAACTTCGTCCGCCGGACTCCGAATGGCGCGAGACTTTTCGAGGCACCTCCGTGTGCAAAAAATAGGCCGCGGTCACAGCCGCGCCCAAAAATACCCGCCCGAAGGCCGGGGCGCCAAGTTCGTCCAGCGGAAAAACGCCACAAAAACGGGTGGGCTATAGCCTTGGGGGGTGGGGCTGGCCAACTTCGTCGACCGAACTCGGAATGGAGCGAGACTTTACGAGGCGCCTCCGTGTGCCAAAAATAGACCGCGGGCACAGCCGCGCCCAAAAATACCCGCCCGAAGGCCGGGGCGCCAAGTTCGTCCAGCGGAAAATGGCCACAAAAATGGGTGGGCTATAGCCTTGGGGGGTGGGGCTGGCCAACTTCGTTCTCCGGACTCGGAATGGCGCGAGACTTTGCGAGGCACCTCCGTGTGCCAAAAATACTCCGCGGGCACAGCCGCGCCCAAAAATACCCGCCCGAAGGCCGGGGAACCAAGTTCGTCCAGCGGAAAAAGGCCACAAAAACGGGTGGGCTATAGCCATGGGGGGTGGGGCTGGCCAACATCGTCCGCCGGACTCGGAATGGCACGAGACTTTGCGAGGCACCTCCGTGTGCCAAAAATAGGCCGCGGGCACAGCCGCACCCAAAAATACCCGCCCGAAGGCCGGGGCGCCAAGTTCGTCCAGCGGAAAAAGGCCACAAAAACGGGTGGGCTATAACCTTGGGGGGTGGGGCTGGCCAACTTCGTCCGCCGGACTCGGAATGGCGCGAGCCTTTGCGAGTCGCCTCCGTGCCCCAAAAATAGGCCGCGGGCACAGCCACGCCCAAAAATACCCGCCCGAAGGCCGGGGCGCCAAGTTCGTCCAGCGGAAAAAGGCCACAAAAACGGGTGGGCTTTAGCCTTGGGGGGTGGGGTTGGCCAACTTCGTCCGCCGGACTCGGAATGGCGGAAGACTTTGCGAAGTGCCTCTGTGCGCCAAAATTAGGCCGCGGGCTCAGCCGCGCCCAAAAATACCCGCCCGAAGGCCGGGGCGTCAAGTTTGTCCAGCGGAAAAAGGCCACAAAAACGGGTTGGCTATAGCCTTGGGGGGTGGGGCTGGCCAACTTCGTCCGCCGGACTCGGAATGGTGCGAGACTTTGCGAGGCGCCTCCGTGTGCCAAAAATAGGCCGCGGGCACAGCCGCGTCCAAAAATACCCGCCCGAAGGCCAGGGCGCGAAGTTCGTCCAGCGGAAAAAGGCCACAAAAACGGGTGGGCTATAGCCTTGAGGGGTGGGGCTGGCCAACTTCGTCCGCCGGACTCGGAATGGCGCGAGACTTTGCGAGGCGCCTCCGTGTGCAAAAAATAGGCCGCGGGCACTGCCGCGCCCAGAAATACCCGCTCGAAGGCCGGGGCGCCAAGTTCGTCCAGCGGAAAAAGGCCACAAAAACGGGTGGGCTATAGCCTTGGGGGGTGGGGCTGGCCAACTTCGTCCGGTGGACTCGGAATGGCGCGAGACTTTGCGAGGCGCATCCGTGTGCCAAAAATAGGCTGCGGGCACAGCCGCGCCCAAAAATACCCTCCCGAAGGCCGGGGCGCCAAGTTCGTCCAGCGGAAAAAGGCCACAAAAACGGGTGGGCTATAGCCTTGGGGGGTGGGGCTGGCCAACTTCGTCCGCCGGACTCGGAATGGTGCGAGACTTTGCGAGGCGCCTCCGTGTGCCAAAAATAGGCCGCGGGCACAGCCGCGCCCAAAAATACCCGCCCGAAGGCCGGGGCGCCAAGTTCGTCCAGCGGAAAAAGGCCACAAAAACGGGGGGGCTATAGCCATGGGGTGTGGGGCTGGCCAACATCGTCCGCCGGACTCGGAATGGCACGAGACTTTGCGGGGCACCTCCGTGTGCCAAAAATAGGCCGCGGGCACAGCCGCACCCAAAAATACCCGCCCGAAGGCCGGGGCGCCAAGTTCGTCCAGCGGAAAAAGGCCACAAAAACGGGTGGGCTATAGCCTTGGGGGGTGGGGCTGGCCCACTTCGTCCGCCGGACTCGGAACGGCGCGAGACTTTGCGAGGCGCCTCCGTGTGCCAAAAATAGTCCGCGGGTACAGCCGCGCCAAAAATTACCTGCCCGATGGCCGGGGCGCCAAGTTCGTCCAGCGGAAAAAGGCCAGAAAAACGGGTGGGCAATAGCCTTGGGGGGTGGGGCTGGCCAACTTCGTTCGCCGGACTCGGAATGGCGCGAGACTTTGCGAGGCGCCTCCGTGTGCCAAAACTATGCCGCGGGAAGAGACGCGCCCAAAAATACCTGCCCGAAGGTCGGGGCGCCAAGTTCGTCCAGCGGAAAAAGGCCACAAAAACGGGTGGGCTATAGCCTTGGGGGGTGGGGCTGGCCAACTTCGTCCGCTGGACTCGGAATGGCGCGAGACTTTGCGAGGCGCCTCCGTGTACCAAAAAAAGGCCGCGGGCACAGCCGTGCCCAAAAATAGCCGCCCGAAGGCCGGGGCGCCAAGTTCGTCCAGCGGAAAAAGGCCACAAAAACGGGTGGGCAATAGCCTTGCGAGGTGGGGCTGGCCAACTTCGTCCGCCGGACTCGGAATGGCGCGAGACTTTGCGAGGTGCCTCCGTGTACCAAAAATAGGCTGCGGGCACAGCCGCACACAAAAATACCCGCCCGAAGGCCGGGGCGCCAAGTTCGTCCAGCGGAAAAAGGCCACAAAAACGGGTGGACTATAGCCTTGGGGGGTGGGGCTGGCCAACTTCGTCCGCCGGACTCGGAATGGCGCCAGACTTTGCAAGGTGCCTCCGTGTGCCAAAAATAGGCCGCGGGCACAGCCGCGCCCAAAAATACCCGCCGGAAAGCCGGGGCGCCAAGTTCGTCCAGCGGAAAAAGTCCACAAAAATGGGTGGGCTATAGCCTTGGGGGGTGGGGCTGGCCAACTTCGTCCGCCGGACTCGGAATGGTGCGAGACTTTGTGAGGCACCTCTGTGTGCCGAAAATAGGCCGCGGGCACAGCCGCGCCCAAAAATACCCGCCCGAAGGCCGGGGCGCCAAGTTCGTCCTGCGGAAAAAGGCCAGAAAAACGGGTGGGCTATAGCCTTGGGGGGTGGGGCTGGCCAAATTCGTCCGCCGGACTCGGAATGGTGCGAGACTTTGCAAGGTGCCTCCGTGTGCCAAACCTAGGCCGCGGGCACAGCCGCGTCCAAAAATACCCCCCCGAAGGCCGGGCCGCCAAGTTCGTCCAGCGGAAAAAGGCCACAAAAACGGGTGGGCTATAGCCTTGGGGGGTGGGGCTGGCCAACTTCGTTCGCCGGACTCGGAATGGCGCGAGACTTTGCCAGGTGCCTCCGTGAGCAAAAAATAGGCCGCGGGCACAGCCGTGCCCAAAAATACCCGCCCGAAGGCCGGGGCGCCAAGTTCGTCCAGCGGAAAACGGGCACAAAAACGGGTGGGCAATAGCCTTGGGGGGTGGGGCTGGCCAACTTCGTCCGCCGGACTCGGAATGGCGCGAGACTTTCCGAGGCACCTCCGTGTGGAAAAAGTAGGCCGCGGGCACAGCCGCGCCCAAAAATACCCGCCCGAAGGCCGGGACGCCAAGTTCGTCCAGTGGAATAAGGCCACAAAAACGGGTGGGCTATAACCTTGGGGGGTCGGGCTGGCCAACTTCGTTTGCCGGACTCGGAATGGCGCGAGACTTTCCGAGGCACCTCCGTGTGCCAAAAATAGGCCGCGGGTACAGCCGCATCCAAAAATACCCTCCCGAAGGCCGGGGCGCCAAGTTCGTCCAGCGGAAAAAGGCCACAAAAACGGGTGGGCTATAGCCTTGGGGGGTGGGGCTGGCCAACTTCGTTTGCCGGACTCGGAATGGCGCGAGACTTTACGAGGCGCCTCTGTGTGCCAAAAATAGGCCGCGGGCACAGCCGCGCCCAAAAATACCCGCCCGAAGGCCGGGACGCCAAGTTCGTCCAGCGGAAAAAGGCCACAAAAACGGGTGGGCTATAGCCTTGGGGGGTGGGGCTGGCCAACTTCGTTTGCCGGACTCGGAATGGCGCGAGACTTTACGAGGCCCCTCCGTGTGGCAAAAATAGGCCGCGGGCACAGCCGCACCCAAAAATACCCGCCCGAAGGCCGGGGCGCCAAGTTCGTCCAGCGGAAAAAGCCACAAAAACGGGTGGGCTATAGCCTTGGGGGGTGGGGCTGGCCAACTTCGTCCGCCGGACTCGGAATGGCGCGAGACTTTGCGAGGTGCCTCCGTGTGCCAAAAATAGGCCGCGGGTACAGCCGCGCCCAAAAATACCCGCCCGAAGGCCGGGGCGCCAAGTTGGTCCAGCGGAAAAAGGCCACTAAAACGGGTGGGCTACAGCTTTGGGGGGTGGGGCTGGCCAACTTTGTCCGCCGGACTCGGAATTGCGCGAGACCTTGCGAGGTGCCTCCGTGTGCCAAAAATCGTCCGCGGGCACAGCCGCGCACAAAAATACCCGCCCGAAGGCCGGGGCGCCAAGTTCGTCCAGCGGAAAAAGGCCACTAAAACGGGTGGGCTATAGCTTCGGGGGGTGGGGCTGGCCAACTTTGTCCGCGGGACTCGGAATGGCGCGAGACTTTGCGAGGCGCCTCCGTGTGCCAAAACTAGGCCCGGGCACAGCCGCGCCAAAAAATACCCGCCCGAAGGCCGGGGCGCCAAGTTCGTCCAGCGGAAAAAGGCCACAAAAACAGGTGGGCTATAGCCTTGGGTGGTGGGGCTGGCCAACTTCGTCCGCCGGACTCGGAATTGCGCGAGACTTTGCGAGGCGCCTCCGTGTGCCAAAAATAGGCCGCGGGCACAGCCGCGCCCAAAAATACCCGCCCGAAGGCCGTTGCGCCAAGTTCGTCCAGCGGAAAAAGGCCACAAAAACGGGTGGGCTATAGCCTTGGGGGGTGGGGATGGCCAACTTCGTCCGCCGGCCTCGGAATGGCGCGAGACTTTGTGAGGCGCCTCCGTGTGTCAAAAATAGGCTGCGGGCACAGCCGCGCCCAAATATACCCGCCCGAAGGCCGTTGCGCCAAGTTCGTCCACCGGAAAAAGGCCACAAAAACGGGTGGGCTATAGCCTTGGGGGGTGGGGCTGGCCAACTTCGTCCGCCGGACTCGGAATGGCGCGAGACTTTGGGAGGCACCTCCGTGTGCCAAAAATAGGCCGCGGGCACAGCCGCGCCCCAAAATACCGACCCGAAGGCCGGGGCGCCAAGTTCGTCCAGCGGAAAAAGGCCACAAAAACGGGTGGGCTATAGCCTTGGGGGGTGGGGCTGGCCAACTTCGTCCGGTGGACTCGGAATGGCGCGAGACTTTGCGAGGCTCCTCCATGTGCCAAAAATAGGCCGCGCGCACAGCCGCGCCCAAAAATACCCGCCCGAAGGCCGGGGCGCCAAGTTCGTCCAGCGGAAAAAGGCCACAAAAACGGGTGGGCTATAGCCTTGGGGGGTGGGGCTGGCCAACTTCGTCCGGTGGACTCGGAATGGTGCGAGACTTTGCGAGGTGCCTCCGTGTGCCAAAAATAGGCTGCGGGCACAGCCGCGCCCAAAAATACCCGCCCGAAGGCCGGGGCGCCAAGTTCGTCCAGCGGAAAAAGGCCAGAAAAACGGGTGGGCTATAGCCTTGTGTGGTGGGGCTGGCCAACTTCGTCCGGTGGACTCGGAATGGCGCGAGACTTTGCGAGGCGCCTCCGTGTGCCAAAAATAGGCTGCGGGCACAGCCGCGCCCAAAAATACCCGCCCGAAGGCCGGGGCGCCAAGTTCGTCTAGCGGAAAAAGGCCACAAAAACGGGTGGGCTATAGCCTTGGGGGGTGGGGCTGGCCAACTTCGACCGCCAGACTCGGAATGGCGCGAGACTTTGCGAGGTGCCTCCGTGTGCCAAAAATAGGCCGCGGGCACAGCCGCGCCCAAAAATACCCGCCCGAAGGCCGGGGCGACAAGTTCGTCCAGCGGAAAAAGGCCACAAAAACGGGTGGGCTATAGCCTTGGGGGGTGGGGCTGGCCAACTTCGTCCGGTGGACTCGGAATGGCGCGAGACTTTGCGAGGCTCCTCCATGTGCCAAAAATAGGCCGCGCGCACAGCCGCGCCCAAAAATACCCGCCCGAAGGCCGGGGCGCCAAGTTCGTCCAGCGGAAAAAGGCCACAAAAACGGGTGGGCTATAGCCTTGGGGGGTGGGGCTGGCCAACTTCGTCCGGTGGACTCGGAATGGTGCGAGACTTTGCGAGGTGCCTCCGTGTGCCAAAAATAGGCTGCGGGCACAGCCGCGCCCAAAAATACCCGCCCGAAGGCCGGGGCGCCAAGTTCGTCCAGCGGAAAAAGGCCAGAAAAACGGGTGGGCTATAGCCTTGTGTGGTGGGGCTGGCCAACTTCGTCCGGTGGACTCGGAATGGCGCGAGACTTTGCGAGGCGCCTCCGTGTGCCAAAAATAGGCCGCGGACACAGCCGCGCCCAAAAAAACCCGCACGAAGGCCGGGGCGCCAGGTTCGTCCAGAGGAAAAAGCACACAAAAATGGGTGTGCTATAGCCTTGGGGGGTGGGGCTGGCCAACTTCGTCCGCCGGACTCGGAATGGCGCGAGACTTTGCGAGGTGCCTCCGTGTGCCAAAAATAGGCCGCGGGCACAGCCTCGCGCAAAAATACCTGCCCGAAGGCCGGGGCGCCAAGTTCGTCCAGCGGAAAAAGACCATAAAAACGGGTGGGCAATATGCTTGGGGGGTGGGGCTGGCCAACTTCGTCCGCCGAACTCGGAATGGCGCGAGACTTTGCGAGGCACCTCCGTGTGCCAAAAATAGGCCGCGGCCACAGCCGCACCCAAAAATACCCGCCCAAAGGCCGGGGCGCCAAGTTCGTCGAGCGGTAAAAGGCCACAAAAACGGGTGGGCTATAGCCTTGGGGGGTGGGGCTGGCCAACTTCGTCCGCCGGACTCGGAATGGCGCGAGACTTTGCGAGCCACCTCCGTGTGCCAAAAATAGGCCGCGGGCAAAGCCGCGCCCAAAAATACCCGCCCGAAGGCCGGAGCGCCAAGTTTTGTCCAGCGGAAAAAGGCCGCAAAAACGGGTGGGCTATAGCCTTGGGGGGTGGGGCTGGCCAACTTCGTCCGCCGGACTCGGAATGGCGCGAGACTTTGCGAGGCGCCTCCGTATGCCAAAAATAGGCCGCGGGCACAGCCGCGCCCAAAAATACCAGCCCGAAGGCCAGGGCGCCGGGTTTGTCCAGCGGAAAAAGGACACAACAGTGGGTGGGCTATAGCCTTGGGGGGTGGGGCTGGCCAACTTCGTCCGCCGGACTCGGAATGGCGCGAGACTTTGCGAGGCACCTCCGTGTGCCAAAAATAGGCCGAGGGCACAGCCTCGCCCAAAAATACACGCCCGAAGGCCGGGGCGACAAGTTCGTCCCGCGGAAAAAGACCACAAAAACGGGTGGGCTATAGTCTTGGGGGGTGGGGCTGGCCCACTTCGTCCGCCGAACTCGGAATAGCGCGAGACTTTGCGAGGCGCCTCCGTGTGCCAAAAATAGGCCGCGGGCACAGCCGCGCCCAAAAATACCCGCCCGAAGACCGGGGCGCCAAGTTCGTCCAGCGGAAAAAGGCGACAAAAACGGGTGGGCTATAGCGTTGGGGGGTGGGGCTGGCCATCTTCGTCCGCCGGACTCGGAATGGCGCGAGACTTTGCGAGGCACCTCCGTGTGCCAAAAATAGGCCACGGACAAAGCCGCGCCCAAAAATACCCGCCCGAAGGCCGGGGCGCAAGGTTCGTCCAGCGGAAAAAGGCCACAAAAACGGGTGGGCTATAGCCTTGGGGGGTGGGGCCGGCCAACTTCGTCCGCCGGACTCGGAATGGCGCGAGACTTTGCGAGGCGCCTCCGTGTGCCAAAAATAGGCCGCGGGCACAGCCGCGCCCAAAATTACCCGCCCGAAGGCCGGGGCGCCAAGTTCGTCCAGCCGTAAAAGGCCACAAAAACGGGTGGGCTATAGCCTTGGGGGGTGGGGCTGGCCGACTTCGTCCGCCTGACTCGGAATGGCGCGAGACTTTGCGAGGCGCCTCTGTGTGCCCAAAAATAGGCCGCAGGCACAGCCGCGCCCAAAAATACCCGCCCGAAGGCCGGGGCGCCAAGTTCGTCCAGCAGAAAAAGGCCACAAAAACGGGTGGGCTATAGCCTTGGGGGGTGGGGCTGGCTCACTTCGTCCGCCGGACTCGGAATGGCGCGAGACTTTGCGAGGCACCTCCGTGTGCCAAAAATAGGCCGCGGGCACAGCCGCGCCCAAAAATATTCGCCCTAAGGCCGGGGCGCCAAGTTCGTCCAGCGGAAAAAGGCCACAAAAACGGGTGGGCTATAGCCTTGGGGGGTGGGTAGGGCCAACTTCGTCCGCCGGACTCGGAATGGCGCGAGACTTTGTGAGGCGCCTCCGTGGGCCAAAAATAGGCCGCGGGTACAGCCGCGCCCAAAAATGCCCGCCCGAAGGCCGGGGCGCCAAGTTCGTCCAGCGGAAAAAGGTCACAAAAACGGGTAGGCTATAGCCTTGGGGGGTGGGGCTGGCCAACTTCGTCCGCCGGACTCGGAATGGCGCGAGACTTTCCGAGGCGCCTCCGTCTGCCAAAAATAGGGCGCGGGCACAGCCGCGTCCAAAAATACCAGCCCGAAGGCCGGGGCGCCAAGTTCGTCCAGCGGAAAAAGGCCACAAAAACGGGTGGGCTATAGCCTTGGGGGGTGGGGCTGGCCAACCTCGTCCGCCGGACTCGGAATGGCGCGAGACTTTGCGAGGTGCCTCCGTGAGCCAAAAATAGGCCGCGGGCACAGCCGTGCCCAAAAATACCAGCCCGAAGGCCGGGGCGCCAAGTTCGTCCAGCGGAAAAAGGCCACAAAAACGGGTGGGCTATAGCCTTGGGGGGTGGGGCTGGCCAACTTCGTCCGCCGGACTCAGAATGGCGCGAGACTTTGCGAGGCGCTTCCGTGTGCCAAAAATAGGCCATGCGCACAGCCACGCCCAAAAATACCCGCCCGAAGGGCGGGGCGCCAAGTTCGTCCAGCGGTAAAAGGCCACAAAAACGGGTGGGCTATAGCCTTGGGGGGTGGGGCTGGCCAACTTCGTCCGCCGGACTCGGAATGGCGCGAGACTCTGCGAGGCGCCTCCGTGTGCGAAAAATAGGCCGCGGTTACAGCCGCACCCAAAAATACCCCCCCGAAGGCCGGGGCGCCAAGTTCGTCCAGCGGAAAATGGCCACAAAAACGGGTGGGCTATAGCCTTGGGGGGTGGGGCTGGCCAACTTTGTCCGCCGGACTCGGAATGGCGCGAGACTTTGCTAGGCGCCTCCGTGTGCCAAAAATAGTCCGCGTGTACAGCCGCGCCCAAAAATACCCGCCCGAAGGCTGAGGCGCCAAGTTCGTCCAGCGGAAAAAGGCCACAAAAACGGGTGGGCTATAGCCTTGGGGGGTGGGGCTGGCCAACTTCGTCCGCCGGACCCGGAATGGCGCGAGACTTTACGAGGCGCCTCCGTGTGCCAAAAATAGGCCGCGGGCACAGCCGCACCCAAAAAAACCCGACCGAAGGCCGGGGCGCCAAGTTCGTCCAGCGGAAAAAGGCCACAAAAACGGGTGGGCTATAGCCTTGGGGGGTGGGGCTGGCCAACTTCGTCCGCCGGGCTCGGAATGGCGCGAGACTTTACGAGGCGCCTCCGTGTGCCAAAAATAGGTTGCGGGCACAGCCGCGTCCAAAAATACCCGCCCGAAGGCCGGGGCGCCAAGTTCGTCCAGCGGAAAAAGGCCACAAAAACGGGTGGGCTATAGCCTTGGGGGGTGGGGCTGGCCAACATCGTCCGCCGGACTCGGAATGACGCGAGACTTTGCGAGGCACCTCCGTGTGCCAAAAATAGGCCGCAAACACAGCCGCGCCCAAAAATACCCGCCCGAAGTCGGGGCGCCAAGTTCGTCCAGCGGAAAAAGGCCACAAAAACGGGTGGGCTGTAGCCTTGGGGGGTGGGGCTGGCCAACTTCGTCCACCGGACTCGGAATGGCGCGAGACATTGCGAGGCGCCTCCGTGTGCCAAAAATAGGCCGCGTGCACAGCCGCGCCCAAAAATACCCGCCCGAAGGCCGGGGCGCCAAGTTTGCGAGGCGCCTCTGTGTGCCAAAAATAGGCCCCGGGCACAGCCGCGCCCAAATATACCCGCCCGAAGGCCGGGGCGCCAAGTTCGTCCAGCGGAAAAAGGCCACAAAAACGGGTGGGCTATAGCCTTGGGGGGTGGGGCTGGCCAATTTCGTCCGCCGGACTCGGAATGGCGCAAGACTTTGCGATGCTCCTCCGTGTACCAAAAAGAGGCCGCGGGCACAGCCGCGCCCAAAAATACCCGCCCGAAGGCCGGGGCGCCAAGTTCGTCCAGCGGAAAAAGGCCACAAAAATGGGTGGGCTATAGCCTTGGGGGGTGGGGCTGGCCAACTTCGTCCGCCGGACTCGGAATGGCGCGAGACTTTGCGAGGCGCCTTCGTGTGCCAAAAATAGGCTGCGGCCACAGCCGCGCCCAAAAATACCCGCCCGAAAGCCGGGGCACCAAGTTCGTCCAGCGGAAAAAGGCCACAAAAACGGGTGGGCTATAGCCTTGGGGGGTGGGGCTGGCCAACTTCCTCCGCCGGACTCGGAATGGCGTGAGACTTTGCGAGGCACCTCCGTGTGCCAAAAATAGGCCGCGGGCACAGCCGCGCCCAAAAATACCCGCCCGAAGGCCGGGGCGCCAAGGTCGTCCAGCGGAAAAAGGCCACAAAAACGGGTGGGCTATAGCTTTGGGGGGTGGGGCTGGCCAACTTCGTCCGCCGGACTCGGAATGGCGCGAGACTTTGCGAGGCGCCTCTGTATGCCAAAAATAGGCCGCGGGGACAGCCGCGCCCAAAAATACCCGCCCGAAGGCCGGGGCGCCAAGTTCGTCCAGCGGAAAAAGGCCACAAAAACGGGTGGGATATAGCCTTGGGGGGTGGGGCTGACCAACTTCGACCGCCGGACTCGGAATGGCGCGAGACTTTGCGAGGCGCCTCCGTGTGGTAAAAATAGGCCGCGGGCACAGCCGCGCCCAAAAATACCCGCCCGAAGGCCGGGGCGCCAAGTTCGTCCAGCGGAAAAAGGCCACGAAAACTGGTGGGCAATAGCCTTGTGGGGCTGGCCGACTTCGTCCGCCGGACTCGGAATGGCGTGAGACTTTGCGAGGCGCCTCCGTGTGCCAAAAATAGGCCGCGGGCACAGCCGCGCCCAAAAATACCCGCCCGAAGGCCGGGGCGCCAAGTTCGTCCAGCGGAAAAAGGCCACAAAAACTGGTGGGCTATAGCCTTGGGGGGTGGGGCTGGCCAACTTCGTCCGCCGGACTCGGAATGGCGCGAGACTTTGTGAGGCACCTCTGTGTGCGAAACATAGGCCGCGGGCACCGCCGCGCCCAAAAATACCCGCCCGAAGGCCGGGACGGCAAGTTCGCCCAGCGGAAAAAGGCCACAAAAACGGGTGGGCTATAGCCTTGGGGGGTTGGGCTGGCCAACTTCGTCCGCCGGACTCGGAATGGCGCGAGACTTTGCGAGGCACCTCCGTGTGCCAAAAATAGGCCGCGGGTACAGCCGCGCCCAAAAATACCCGCCCGAAGGCCGGGGCGCCAAGTTCGTCCAGCCGAAAAAGGCCACAAAAACGGGTGGGCTATAGCCTTGGGGGGTGGGGCTGGCCAACTTCGTCCGCCAGACTCGGAATGGCGCGAGACTTGTCGAGGCGCCTCCGTGTGCCCAAATATAGGCCGCAGGCACAGCCGCGCCCAAAAATACCCGCCTGAAGGCCGGGGCGCCAAGTTCGTCCAGCAGAAAAAGGCCACAAAAACGGGTGGGCTATAGCCTTGGGGGGTGGGGCTGGCCAACTTCGTCCGCCGGACTCGGAATGATGCGAGACTTTGCGAGGTGCCTCCGTGTGCCAAAAATAGGCCACGGGCACAGCCGCGCCCAAAAATACCCGCACGATGGCCGGGACGCCAAGTTCGTCGAGCGGAAAAAGGCCACAAAAACGGGTGGGCTATAGCCTTGGGGGGTGGGGCTGGCCAACTTCGTCCGCCGGACTCGGGATGGCGCGAGACTTTGCGAGGCGCCTCCGTGTGCCAAAAATAGGCCGCGGGCACAGCCGCATCCAAAAATACCCGCCCGAAGGCCGGGGCGCCAAGTTCGTCCAGCGGAAAAAGGCCACAAAAACGGGTGGGCTATAGCCTTGGGGGGTGAGGCAGGCCAACTTCGTCCGCCGGACTCGGAATGGCTCGAGACTTTGCGAGCCACCTCCGTGTGCCAAAAATAGGCCGCGGGCACAGCCGCGCCCAAAAATACCCGCCCGAAGGCCGGGGCGCCAAGTTCGTCCAGCGGAAAACGGCCACAAAAACGGGTGGGCTATAGCCTTGGGGAGTGGGGCTGGCCAATTTCGTCCGCCGGACTCGGAATGGCGCGAGACTTTGCGAGGCGCCTTCGTGTGCCAAAAATAGGCCGCGGGCACAGCCGCGCCCAAAAATACCCACCCGAAGGCCGGGGCGCCAAGTTCGTCCAGCGGAAAAAGGCCCCAAAAACTGGTGGGCTATAGCCTTGGGGGGTGGGGCTGGCCAACTTCGTCCGCCGGACTCGGAATGGCGCGAGACTTTGTGAGGCACCTCCGTGTACGAAACATAGGCCGCGGGCACAGCCGCGCCCAAAAATACCCGCCCGAAGGCCGGGGCGCCAAGTTCGTCCAGTGGAAAAAGGCCACAAAAACGGGTGGGCTATAGCCTTGGGGGGTGGGGCTGGCCAACTTCGTCCGCCGGACTCGGGATGGCGCGAGACTTTGCGAGGCGCCTCCGTGTGCCAAAAATAGGCCGCGGGCACAGACGCATCCAAAAATACCCGCCCGAAGGCCGGGGCGCCAAGTTCGTCCAGCGGAAAAAGGCCACAAAAACGGGTGGGCTATAGCCTTGGGGGGTGGGGCTGGCCAACTTCGTCTGCCGGACTCGGAATGGCGCGAGACTTTGCGAGGCGCCTTCGTGTGCCAAAAATAGGCCGCGGGCACAGCCGCGCCCAAAAATACCCACCCGAAGGCCGGGGCACCAAGTTCGTCCAGCGGAAAAAGGCCACAAAAACGGGTGGGCTATAGCCTTGGGGGGTGGGGCTGGCCAACTTCGTCCGCCTGAATCGGAATGGCGCAAGACTTTGCGAGGCGCCTCCGTGTGCCGAAAATAGGCCGCGGGCACATCCGCGCCCAAAAATACCCACCCGAAGGCCGGGGCGCCAAGTTCGTCCAGCGGAAAAAGGCCACAAAAACGGGTGGGCTATAGCCTTGGGGGGTGGGGCTGGCCAACTTCGTCCGCCGGACTCGGAATGGCGCGAGACTTTGCGAGGCACCTCCGTGTGCCAAAAATAGGCCGCGGGCACAGCCGCGCCCAAAAATACCCACCCGAAGGCCGGGGCGCCAAGTTCGTCCAGCGGAAAAATGCCACAAAAACGGGTGGGCTATAGCCTTGGGGGGTGGGGCTGGCCAACTTCGTCCGCCGGACGCGGAATGGCGCGAGACTTTGCGAGGCGCCTCCGTGTGACAAAAATAGGCCCCGGGCACAGCCGCGCCCAAAAATACCCGCCCGAAGGCCGGGGCGCCAAGTTCATCCAGCGGAAAAAGGCCACAAAACGGGTGGGCTATAGCCTTGGGGGGTGGGGCTGGCCAATTTCGTCCGCCGGACTCGGAATGCCGCAAGACTTTGCGATGCTCCTCCGTGTACGAAAAATAGGCCGCGGGCACAGCCGCGCCCAAAAATACCCGCCCGAAGGCCGGGGCGCCAAGTTCGTCCAGCGGAAAAAGGCCACGAAAAATGGTGGGCAATAGCCTTGTGGGGCTGGCCGACTTCGTCCGCCGGACTCGGAATAGCGCGAGACTTTGCGAGGCGCCTCCGTGTGCCAAAAATAGGCCGCGGGCACAGCCGCGTCCAAAAATACCCGCCCGAAGGCCGGGGCGCCAAGTTCGTCCAGCCGAAAAAGGCCACAAAAACGGGTGGGCTATAGCCTTGGGGGGTCGGGCTGGCCGACTTCGTCCGCCAGACTCGAAATGGCGCGAGACTTTGCGAGGCGCCTCCGTGTGCCCAAATATAGGCCGCAGGCAGAGACGCGCCCAAAAATACCCGCCCGAAGGCCGGGGCGCCAAGTTCGTCCAGCGGAAAAAGGCCACAAAAACGGGTGGGCTATAGCCTTGGGGGGTGGGACTGGCCAACTTCGTCCGCCGGACTCGGAATGGCGCGAGACTTTGCGAGGCGCCTCAGTGCACTAAAAATAGGCCGCGGGCACAGCCGCGCCCAAAAATACCCACACGAAGGGCGGGACGCCAAGTTCGTCCAGCGGAAAAAGGCCACAAAAACGGGTGGGCTATAGCCTTGGGGGGTGGGGCTGGCCAACTTCGTCCGCCGGACTCGTAATGGCGCGAGACTTTGCGAGGCACCTCCGTGTGCCAAAAATAGGCCGCTGGCACTGCCGCGCCCAAAAATACCCGCCCGAAGGCCGGGGCGCCAAGTTCGTCCAGCGGAAAAAGGCCACAAAAACGGGTGGGCTATACCCTTGGGGGGTGGGGCTGGCCAACTTCGTCCGCCGGACTCGGAATGGCGCGAGACTTTGCGAGGCGCCTCCGTGTGCCAAAAATAGGCCGCGGGCACAGCCGCGCCCAAAAATACCCGCCCGAAGGCCGGGGCGCCAAGTTCGTCCAGCGGAAAAAGGCCACAAAAATGTGTGGGCTATAGCCTTGGGGGGTGGGGCTGGCCAATTTCGTCCGCCGGACTCGGAATGGCGCAAGACTTTGCGATGCTCCTCCGTGTACCAAAAATAGGCCGCGGGCACAGCCGCGCCCAAAAATACCCGCCCGAAGGCCGGGGCGCAAGGTTCGTCCAGCGGAAAAAGGCCACAAAAACGGGTGGGCTATAGCCTTGGGGGGTGGGGCCGGCCAACTTCGTCCGCCGGACTCGGAATGGCGCGAGACTTTGCGAGGCGCCTCCGTGTGCCAAAAATAGGCCGCTGGCACTGCCGCGCCCAAAAATACCCGCCCGAAGGCCGGGGCGCCAAGTTCGTCCAGCGGAAAAAGGCCACAAAAACGGGTGGGCTATACCCTTGGGGGGTGGGGCTGGCCAACTTCGTCCGCCGGACTCGGAATGGCGCGAGACTTTGCGAGGCGCCTCCGTGTGCCAAAAATAGGCCGCGGGCACAGCCGCGCCCAAAAATACCCGCCCGAAGGCCGGGGCGCCAAGTTCGTCCAGCGGAAAAAGGCCACAAAAATGTGTGGGCTATAGCCTTGGGGGGTGGGGCTGGCCAATTTCGTCCGCCGGACTCGGAATGGCGCAAGACTTTGCGATGCTCCTCCGTGTACCAAAAATAGGCCGCGGGCACAGCCGCGCCCAAAAATACCCGCCCGAAGGCCGGGGCGCAAGGTTCGTCCAGCGGAAAAAGGCCACAAAAACGGGTGGGCTATAGCCTTGGGGGGTGGGGCCGGCCAACTTCGTCCGCCGGACTCGGAATGGCGCGAGACTTTGCGAGGCGCCTCCGTGTGCCAAAAATAGGCCGCTGGCACTGCCGCGCCCAAAAATACCCGCCCGAAGGCCGGGGCGCCAAGTTCGTCCAGCGGAAAAAGGCCACAAAAACGGGTGGGCTATACCCTTGGGGGGTGGGGCTGGCCAACTTCGTCCGCCGGACTCGGAATGGCGTGAGACTTTGCGAGGCGCCTCCGTGTGCCAAAAATAGGCCGCGGGCACAGCCGCGCCCAAAAATACCCGCCCGAAGGCCGGGGCGCCAAGTTCGTCCAGCGGAAAAAGGCCACAAAAATGTGTGGGCTATAGCCTTGGGGGGTGGGGCTGGCCAATTTCGTCCGCCGGACTCGGAATGGCGCAAGACTTTGCGATGCTCCTCCGTGTACCAAAAATAGGCCGCGGCCACAGCCGCGCCCAAAAATACCCTCCCAAAGGCCGGGGCGCAAGGTTCGTCCAGCGGAAAAAGGCCACAAAAACGGGTGGGCTATAGCCTTGGGGGGTGGGGCCGGCCAACTTCGTCCGCCGGACTCGGAATGGCGCGAGACTTTGCGAGGCGCCTCCGTGTGGCAAAAATAGGCCGCGGGCACAGCCGCGCCCAAAATTACCCGCCCGAATGCCGGGGCGCCAAGTTCGTCCAGCCGTAAAAGGCCACAAAAACGGGTGGGCTATAGCCTTGGGGGGTGGGGCTGGCCGACTTCGTCCGCCTGACTCGGAATGGCGCGAGACTTTGCGAGGCGCCTCTGTGTGCCCAAAAATAGGCCGCAGGCACAGCCGCGCCCAAAAATACCCGCCCGAAGGCCGGGGCGCCAAGTTCGTCCAGCAGAAAAAGGCCAGAAAAACGGGTGGGCTATAGCCTTGGGGGGTGGGGCTGGCTCACTTCGTCCGCCGGACTCGGAATGGCGCGAGACTTTGCGAGGTGCCTCCGTGTGCCAAAAATAGGCCACGGGCACAGCCGCGCCCAAAAATACCCCCAAGAAGGCCGGGACGCCAAGTTCGTCCAGCGGAAAAAGGCCACAAAAACGGGTGGGCTATAGCCTTGGGGGGTGGGGCTGGCCAACTTCGTCCGCCGGACTCGGAATGGCGCGAGACTTTGCGAGGCGCCTCCGTGTGCCAAAAATAGGCCGCGGGCACAGCCAGGTATAAAAATACCCGCCCGAAGGGCGGGGCGCCAAGTTCGTCCAGCGGAAAAAGGCCACGAAAACTGGTGGGCAATAGCCTTGTGGGGCTGGCCGACTTCGTCCGCCGGACTCGGAATGGCGCGAGACTTTGCGTGGCGCCTCCGTGTGACAAAAATAGGCCGCGGGCACAGCCGCGCCCAAAAATACTCGCCCGAATGCCGGGGCGCCAAGTTCGTCCAGCGCAAAAAGGCCACAAAAACGGGTGGGCTATAGCCTTGGGGGGTGGGGCTGGCAAACTTCGTCCGCCGGACTCGGAATGGCGCGAGACTTTGCGAGGCGCCTCCGTGTACCAAAAATAGGCCGCGGACACAGCCGCGCCCAAAAATACCCGCCCGAAGGCCGGGGCGCCAAGTTCGTCCTGCGGAAAAAGGCCACAAAAACGGGTGGGCAATAGCCTTGGGGGGTGGGGCCGGCCAACTTCGTCCGCCGGACTCGGAAAGGCGCGAGACTTTGCGAGGCGCCTCCATGTGCCAATAATAGGCCGTGGGCACAGCCGCGCCCAAAAATACCCGCCCGAAGGCCGGGGCGCCAAGTTCGTCCAGCGGAAAAAGGCCACAAAAACGGGTGGGCTATAGCCTTGGGGGGTGGGACAGGCCAACTTCGTCCGCCGGACTCGGAATGGCGCGAGACTTTGCGAGGCGCCTCAGTGCACCAAAAATAGGCCGCGGGCACAGCCGCGCCCAAAAATACCCACACGAAGGCCGGGACGCCAAGTTCGTCCAGCGGAAAAAGGCCACAAAAACGGGTGCGCTATAGCCTTGGGGAGTGGGGCTGGCGAACTTCGTCCGCCGGACTCGGAATGGCGCGAGACTTTGCGAGGAGCCTCCGTGTGCCAAAAATAGGCCGCGGGCACAGCCGCGCCCAAAAATACATCCAAGAAGGCCGGGACGCCAAGTTCGTCCAGCGGAAAAAGGCCACAAAAACGGGTGGGCTATAGCCTTGGGGGGTGGGGCTGGCCAACTTCGTCCGCCGGACTCGGAATGGCGCGAGACTTTGCGAGGCGCCTCCGTGTGCCAAAAATAGGCCGCGGGCACAGCCGGGTATAAAAATACCCGCCCGAAGGGCGGGGCGCCAAGTTCGTCCAGCGGAAAAAGGCCACGAAAACTGGTGGGCAATAGCCTTGTGGGGCTGGCCGACTTCGTCCGCCGGACTCGGAATGGCGCGAGACTTTGCGTGGCGCCTCCGTGTGACAAAAAAAGGGCGCGGGCACAGCCGCGCCCAAAAATACTCGCCCGAATGCCGGGGCGCCAAGTTCGTCCAGCGCAAAAAGGCCACAAAAACGGGTGGGCTATAGCCTTGGGGGGTGGGGCTGGCCAACTTCGTCCGCCGGACTCGGAATGGCGCGAGACTTTGCGAGGCGCCTCCGTGTACCAAAAAAAGGCCGCGGACACAGCCGCGTCCAAAAATACCCGCCCGAAGGCCGGGGCGCCAAGTTCGTCCTGCGGAAAAAGGCCACAAAAACGGGTGGGCAATAGCCTTGGGGGGTGGGGCCGGCCAACTTCGTCCGCCGGACTCGGAAAGGCGCGAGACTTTGCGAGGTGCCTCCATGTGCCAAAAATAGGCCGCGGGCACAGCCGCGCCCAAAAATACCCGCCCGAAGGCCGGGGCGCCAAGTTCGTCCAGCGGAAAAAGGCCACAAAAACGGGTGGGCTATAGCCTTGGGGGGTGGGACTGGCCAACTTCGTCCGCCGGACTCGGAATGGCGCGAGACTTTGCGAGGCGCCTCAGTGCACTAAAAATAGGCCGCGGGCACAGCCGCGCCCAAAAATACCCACACGAAGGCCGGGACGCCAAGTTCGTCCAGCGGAAAAAGGCCACAAAAACGGGTGGGCTATAGCCTTGGGGAGTGGGGCTGGCCTACTTCGTCCGCCGGACTCGAAATGGCGCGAGACTTTGCGAGGCGCCTCCGTGTGCCAAAAATAGGCCGCGGGCACAGCCGCGCCCAAAAATACCCGCCCGAAGGCCGGGGCGCCAAGTTCGTCCTGCGGAAAAAGGCCAAAAAAACGGGTGGGCAATAGCCTTGGGGGGTGGGGCCGGCCAACTTCGTCCGCCGGACTCGGAAAGGCGCGAGACTTTGCGAGGCGCCTCCATGTGCCAAAAATAGGCCGCGGGCACAGCCGCGCCCAAAAATACCCGCCCGAAGGCCGGGGCGCGAAGTTCGTCCAGTGGAAAAAGGCCACAAAAACGGGTTGGCTATAGCCTTGGGGGGTGGGACTGGCCAACTTCGTCCGCCGGACTCGGAATGGCGCGAGACTTTGCGAGGCGCCTCAGTGCACTAAAAATAGGCCGCGGGCACAGCCGCGCCCAAAAATACCCACACGAAGGCCGGGACGCCAAGTTCGTCCAGCGGAAAAAGGCCACAAAAACGGGTGGGCTATAGGCTTTGGGATTGGGGCTGGCCAACTTCGTCCGCCGGACTCGGAATGGCGCGAGACTTTGCGAGGCGCCTCCGTGTGCCAAAAATAGGCCGCGGGCACAGCCGCGCCCAAATATACCCGCCCGAAGGCTGGGGCGCGAAGTTCGTCCAGCGGAAAAAGGCCACAAAAACGGGTGGGCTATAGCCTTGGGGGGTGGGGCTGGCCAACTTCGTCCGCCGGACTCGGAATGGCGCGAGACTTTGCGAGGTACCTCCGTGTGATAAAAATAGGCCGCGGGCACAGCCACAGCCAAAAATACCCGCCCGAAGGCCGGGGCGCCAAGTTCGTCCTGCGGAAAAAGGCCAAAAAAACGGGTGGGCAATAGCCTTGGGGGGTGGGGCCGGCCAACTTCGTCCGCCGGACTCGGAAAGGCGCGAGACTTTGCGAGGCGCCTCCATGTGCCAAAAATAGGCCGCGGGCACAGCCGCGCCCAAAAATACCCGCCCGAAGGCCGGGGCGCGAAGTTCGTCCAGTGGAAAAAGGCCACAAAAACGGGTTGGCTATAGCCTTGGGGGGTGGGACTGGCCAACTTCGTCCGCCGGACTCGGAATGGCGCGAGACTTTGCGAGGCGCCTCAGTGCACTAAAAATAGGCCGCGGGCACAGCCGCGCCCAAAAATACCCACACGAAGGCCGGGACGCCAAGTTCGTCCAGCGGAAAAAGGCCACAAAAACGGGTGGGCTATAGGCTTTGGGATTGGGGCTGGCCAACTTCGTCCGCCGGACTCGGAATGGCGCGAGACTTTGCGAGGCGCCTCAGTGCACTAAAAATAGGCCGCGGGCACAGCCGCGCCCAAAAATACCCACACGAGGGCCGGGACGCCAAGTTCGTCCAGCGGAAAAAGGCCACAAAAACGGGTGGGCTATAGCCTTGGGGGGTGGGGCTGGCCAACTTCGTCCGCCGGACTCGGAATGGCGCGAGACTTTGCGAGGCGCCTCCGTGTGCCAAAAATAGGCCGCGGGCACCGCCGCGCCCAAAAATACCCGCCCGAAGGCCGGGGCGCGAAGTTCGTCCAGCGGAAAAAGGCCACAAAAACGGGTGGGCTATAGCCTTGGGGGGTGGGGCTGGCCAACTTCGTCCGCCGGACTCGGAATGGCGCGAGACTTTGCGAGGTGCCTCCGTGTGCCAAAAATAGGCCGCGGGCACAGCTACGCCCAAAAATACCCACCCGAAGGCCGGGGCCGCAAGTTCGTCCAGCGGAAAAAGGCCACAAAAACGGGTGGGCTATAGCCTTGGGGGGTGGGGCTGGCCAACTTCGTCCGCCGGACTCGGAATGGCGCGAGACTTTGCGTGGCATCTCCGTGTGCCAAAAATAGGCCGCGGGCACAGCCGCGGCCAAAAATACCCGCCCGAAGGCCGGGGCGCCAAGTTCGTCCAGCGGAAAAAGGCCACGAAAATTGGTGGGCTATAGCCTTGGAGGGTGGGGCTGGCCGGCTTCGTCTGCCGGACTCGGAATGGCGCGAGAATTTGCGAGGCCCCTCCGTGTGCCAAAAATAGGCCGCGGGCACAGCCGTACCCAAAAATACCCGCCCGAAGGCCGGCGCGCCAAGTTCGTCCAGCGGAAAAAGGCCACAAAAACGGGTGGGCTATAGCCTTGGGGGGTGGGGCTGGCCGACTTCGTCCGCCTGACTCGGAATGGCGCAAGACTTTGCGAGGCTCCTCCGTGTGGCAAAAATAGGCCGCGGGCAACGCCCCGCCCAAAAATACCCGCCCGAAGGGCGGGGCGCCATGTTCGTCCAGCGGAAAAAGGCCACAAAAACGGGTGGGCTATAGCCTTGGGGGGTGGGGCTGGCCGACTTCGTCCGCCGGACTCGGAATGGCGCGAGACTTTGCGAGGCGCCTCCGTGTGCCAAAAATAGGCCGCAGGCACGGCCGCGCCCAAAAATACCCGCCCGAAGGCCGGGGCGCCAAGTTCGTCCAGCGGAAAAAGGTCACAAAAACGGGTGGGCTATAGCCTTGGGGGGTGGGGCTGGCCGACTTCGTCCGCCGGACTCGGAATGGCGCGAGACTTTCCGAGGATCCTCCATGTTCCAAAAATAGGCTGCGGGCACAGCCGCGCCAAAAAATACCCGCCCGAAGGCCGGGGCGCCAAGTTCGTCCAGCGGAAAAAGATCACAAAAACGGGTGGGCTATAGCCTTGGGGGGTGGGGCTGGCCAACTTCGTCCGCCGGACTCGGAAAAGCGCGAGACTTTGCGAGGCGCCTCCGTGTGCTAAAAATAGGCCGCAGTCACAGCCGCGCCCAAAAATACCCCCCCGAAGGCCGGGGCGCCAAGTTCGTCCAGCGGAAAAAGGTCACAAAAACGGGTGGGCTATAGCCTTGGGGGGAGGGGCTGGCCAACTTCGTCCGCCGGCCTCGGAATGGCGCGAGACTTTGCGAGGCGCCTCCGTGTACCAAAAATAGACCGCAGGCACAGCCGCGCCCAAAAATACCCACCCGAGGGCCGGGGCGCCAAGTTCGTCCAGCGGAAAATGGCCACAAAAACGGGTGGGCTATAGCCTTGGGGGGTGGGGCTGGCCAACTTCGTCCGCCGGACTCGGAATGGCGCGAGACTTTGCGAGGCGCCTCCGTGTGCCAAAAATAGGACGCGGGCACAGCCACCCCCAAAAATACCCGCCCGAAGGCCGGGGCGCCAAGTTCGTCCAGAGGAAAAAGGCCACAAAAACGGGTGGGCTATAGCCTTGGGGGGTGGGGCTGGCCAACTTCGTCCGCCGGACTCGGAATGGCGCGAGACTTTGCGAGGCACCTCCATGTGCCAAAAATAGGCCGCGGGCACAGCCGCGCCCAAAAATACCCGCCCGAAGGCCGGGGCGCCAAGTTCGTCCAGCGGAAAAAGGCCACAAAAACGGGTGGGCTATAGCCTTGGGGGGTGGGGCTGGCCAACTTCGTCCGCCGGACTCGGAATGGCGCGAGACTTTGCGAGGCGCCTCCGTGTGCCAAAAATAGGCCGCGGGCACAGCCGCACCCAAAAATACCCGCCCGAAGGCCGGGACGCCAAGTTCGTCCAGCAGAAAAAGGCCACAAAAACGGGTGGGCTATAGCCTTGGGGGGTGGGGCTGGCCAACTTCGTCCGCCGGACTCGGAATGCTGTGAGACTTTGCGAGGCGCCTCCGTGTGCCAAAAATAGGCCGCGGGCACAGCCACAGCCAAAAATACCCCCCCGAAGGCCGGGACGCCAAGTTCGTCCAGCGGAAAAAGGCCACAAAAACGGGTGGGCTACAGCCTTGGGGGGTGGGGCTGGCCAACTTCGTCCGCCGGACTCGGAATGGCGCGAGACTTTGCGAGGCACCTCCATGTGCCAAAAATAGGCCGCGGCCACAGCCGCGCCCAAAAATACCCGCCCGAAGGCCGGGGCGCCAAGTTCGTCCAGCGGAAAAAGGTCACAAAAACGGGTGGGCTATAGCCTTGGGGGTGGGGCTGGCCAACCGTCCGCGGACTCGGAATGGCGCGAGACTGCGAGGCCCCTCCTTGTGCCAAAAATAGGCCGCGGGCACAGCCGCACCCAAAAATACCCGCCCGAAGGCCGGGACGCCAAGTTCGTCCAGCAGAAAAAGGCCACAAAAACGGGTGGGCTATAGCCTTGGGGGGTGGGGCTGGCCAACTTCGTCCGCCGGACTCGGAATGGCGCGAGACTTTGCGAGGCGCCTCCGTGTGCCAAAAATAGGCCGCGGGCACAGCCACAGCCAAAAATACCCCCCCGAAGGCCGGGACGCCAAGTTCGTCCAGCGGAAAAAGGCCACAAAAACGGGTGGGCTACAGCCTTGGGGGGTGGGGCTGGCCAACTTCGTCCGCCGGACTCGGAATGGCGCGAGACTTTGCGAGGCGCCTCCGTGTGCGAAAAATAGGCTGCGGGCACCGCCACAGCCAAAAATACCCCCCCGAAGGCCGGGGCGCCAAGTTCGTCCAGCGGAAAAAGGTCACAAAAACGGGTGGGCTATAGCCTTGGGGGGAGGGGCTGGCCAACTTCGTCCGCCGGACTCGGAATGGCGCGAGACTTTGCGAGGCACCTCCGTGTGCCAAAACTAGACCGCGGGCACAGCCGCGCCCAAAAATACCCGCCCGAAGGCCGGGGAGCCAAGTTCGTCCAGCGGAAAATGGCCACAAAAACGGGTGGGCTATAGCCTTGGGGGGTGGGGCTGGCCAACTTCGTTCGCCGGACTCGGAATGGCGTGAGACTTTGCGAGGCGCCTCCGTGTGCCCAAAATAGGCCGCGGGCACAGCCACCCCCAAAAATACCCGCCCGAAGGCCGGGGCGCCAAGTTCGTCCAGCGGAAAAAGGCCACAAAAACGGGTGGGCTATAGCCTTGGGGGGTGGGGCTGGCCAACTTCGTCCGCCAGACTCGGAATGGCCCGAGACTTTGCGAGGTACCTCCGTGTGCCAAAAATAGGCCGCGGGATCAGCCGCGCCCAAAAATACCCGCCCGAAGGCCGGGTCGCCAAGTTCGTCCAGCGGAAAAAGGCAACAAAAACGGGTGGGCTATAGCCTTGGGGGGTGGGGCCGGCCACCTTCGTCCGCCGGACTCGGAATGGCGCGAGACTTTGCGAGGTGCCTCCGTGTGCCAAAAATAGGCCGCGGGCACAGCCGCACCCAAAAATACCCGCCCGAAGGCCGGGGCGCCAAGTTCGTCCAGCGGAAAAAGGCCACAAAAACGGGTGGGCTATAGCCTTGGGGGGTGGGGCTGGCCAACTTCGTCCGCCGGACTCGGAATGGCGCGAGACTTTGCAAGGCGCCTCCGTGTGCCAAAAATAGGCCGCAGGCACAGCCGCGCCCAAAAAGACCCGCCCGAAAGCCGGGGCGCCTAGCTCGTCCAGCGGAAAAAGGCCACAAAAACGGGTGGGCTATGGCCTTCGGGGGTGGGGCTGGCCAACTTCGTCCGCCGGACTCGGAATGACGCGAGACTTTGCGTGGCACCTCCGTGTACCAAAAATAGGCCGCGGGCACAGCCGCGCCCAAAAATACCCGCCCGAAGGCCGGGGCGCCAAGGTCGTCCAGCGGAAAAAGGCCACAAAAACGGGTGGGCTATAGCCTTGGGGGGTGGGGCTGGCTAACTTCATCCGCCGGATTCAGAATGGCGCGAGACTTTGCGAGGCGCCTCCGTGTGGCAAAAATAGGCCGCGGGCACAGCAGCGCCCGAAAATACCCGCCCGAAGGCCGGGACGCCAAGTTCGTCCAGCGGAAAAAGGCCACAAAAACGGGTGGGCTATAGCCTTGGGGGGTGGGGCTGGCCAACTTCGTCCGCCGGACTCGGAATGGTGCGAGACTTTGCGAGGCGCCTCCGTGTGCCAAAAATAGGCCGCGGGCACAGCCGCGCCCAAAAATACCCGCTCGAAGGCCGGGGCGCCAAGTTCGTCCAGCGGAAAAAGGCCACAAAAACGGGTGGGCTATAGCCTTGGGGGGTGGGGCTGGCCAACTTCGTCCGCCGGACTCGGAATGGTGCGAGACTTTGCGAGGCACCTCCATGTGCCAAAAATAGGCCGCGGGCACAGCCGCGCCCAAAAATACCCGCCCGAAGGCCGGGGCGCCAAGTTCGTCCAGCGGAAAAAGGTCACAAAAACGGGTGGGCTATAGCCTTGGGGGGTGGGGCTGGCCAACTTCGTCCGCCGGACTCGGAATGGTGCGAGACTTTGCGAGGCGCCTCCGTGTGCCAAAAATAGGCCGCGGGCACAGCCACAGCCAAAAATACCCCCCCGAAGGCCGGGGCGCCAAGTTCGTCCAGCGGAAAAAGGCCACAAAAACGGGTGGGCTATAGCCTTGGGGGGTGGGGCTGGCCAACTTCGTCCGCCGTACTCGGAATGGCGCGAGACTTTGCGAGGCGCCTCCGTGTGCCAAAAATAGGCCGCGGGCACAGCCGCACCCAAAAATACCCGCCCGAAGGCCGGGGCGCCAAGTTCGTCCAGCAGAAAAAGGCCACAAAAACGGGTGGGCTATAGCCTTGGGGGGTGGGGCTGGCCAACTTCGTCCCCCGGACTCGTAATAGCGCGTGACTTTGCGAGGCGCCTCCGTGTGCCAAAAATAGGCCGCGGGCACAGCCGCGCCCAAAAATACCCGCCCGAAGGCCGGGGCGCCAAGTTCGTCCAGCGGAAAAAGGCCACAAAAACGGGTGGGCTATAGCCTTGGGGGGTGGGGCTGGCCAACTTCGTCCGCCGGACTCGGAATGGCTCGAGTCTTTACGAGGAGGCTCCATGTGCCAAAAATAGGCCGCGGGCTCAGCCGCGCCCAAAAATACCCGCCCGAAGGCCGGGGCGCCAAGTTCGTCCAGCGGTAAAAGGCCACAAAAACGGGTGGGCTATAGCCTTGGGGGGTGAGGCTGGCCAACTTCATCCGCCGGACTCGGAATGGCGCGAGACTTTGCGAGGCGACTCCGTGTTCCAAAAATATGCCGCGGGCACAGCCGCGCCCAAAAATACCCGCCCGAAGGCCGGGGCGCCAAGTTCGTCCAGCGGAAAAAGGCCACAAAAACGGGTGGGCTATAGCCTTGGGGGGTGGGGCTGGCCAACTTCGTCCGCCGGACTCGGAATGGCGTGAGACTTCCCGAGGTGCCTCCGTGTGCCAAAAATAGGCCGCGGACACAGCCGCGCCCAAAAATACCCGCTCGAAGGCCGGGGCGCCAAGTTCGTCCAGCGGAAAAAGGCCACAAAAACGGGTGGGCTATAGCCTTGGGGGGTGGGGCTGGCCAACTTCGTCCGCCGGACTCGGAATGGCGCGAGACTTTGCGTGGCGCCTCCGTGTACCAAAAATAGGCCGCGGGCACAGCCGCGCCCAAAAATACCCGCCCGAAGGCCGGGGCGCCAAGTTCGTCCAGCGGAAAAAGGCCACAAAAACGGGTGGGCTATAGCCTTGGGGGGTGGGGCTGGCCAACTTCGTCCGCCGGACTCGGAATGGCGTGAGACTTCCCGAGGTGCCTCCGTGTGCCAAAAATAGGCCGCGGACACAGCCCCGCCCAAAAATACCCGCTTGAAGGACGGGGCGCCAAGTTCGTCCAGCGGAAAAAGGCCACAAAAACGGGTGGGCTATAGCCTTGGGGGGTGGGGCTGGCCAACTTCGTCCGCCGGACTTGGAATGGCGCGACACATTGCGTGGTGCCTCCGTGTGCGAAAAATAGGCCGCGGGCACAGCCGCGCCCAAAAATACCCGCTCGAAGGCCGGGGCGCCAAGTTCGTCCAGCGGAAAAAGGCCACAAAAACGGGTGGGCTATAGCCTTGGGGGTTGGGGCTGGCCAACTTCGTCCGCCGTACTCGGAATGGCGCGAGACTTTGCGAGGCGCCTCCGTGTACCAAAAATAGGCCGCGGGCACAGCCGCGCCCAAAAATACCCGCCCGAAGGCCGGGGCGCCAAGTTCGTCCAGCAGAAAAAGGCCACAAAAACGGGTGGGCTATAGCCTTGGGGGGTGTGGCTGGCCAACTTCGTCCGCCGGACTCGGAATGGCGCGAGACTTTGCGAGGCGCCTCCGTGTGCCAAAAATAGGCCGCGGGCACAGCCGCACCCAAAATACCCGCCCGAAGGCCGGGGCGCCAAGTTCGTCCAGCGGAAAAAGGCCACAAAAACGGGTGGGCTATAGCCTTGGGGGGTGGGGCTGGCCAACTTCGTCCGCCGGACTCGGAATGGCTCGAGTCTTTGCGAGGAGGCTCCATGTGCCAAAAATAGCCCGCGGGCTCAGCCGCGCCCAAAAATACCCGCCCGAAGGCCGGGGCGCCAAGTTCGTCCAGCGGTAAAAGGCCACAAAAACGGGTGGGCTATAGCCTTGGGGGGTGAGGCTGGCCAACTTCATCCGCCGGACTCGGAATGGCGCGAGACTTTGCGAGGCGACTCCGTGTTCCAAAAATATGCCGCGGGCACAGCCGCGCCCAAAAATACCCGCCCGAAGGCCGGGGCGCCAAGTTCGTCCAGCGGAAAAAGGCCACAAAAACGGGTGGGCTATAGCCTTGGGGGGTGGGGCTGGCCAACTTCGTCCGCCGGACTCGGAATGGCGTGAGACTTCCCGAGGTGCCTCCGTGTGCCAAAAATAGGCCGCGGACACAGCCGCGCCCAAAAATACCCGCCCGAAGGCCGGGGCGCCAAGTTCGTCCAGCGGAAAAAGGCCACAAAAACGGGTGGGCTATAGCCTTGGGGGGTGGGGCTGGCCAACTTCGTCCGCCGGACTCGGAATGGCTCGAGACTTTGCGAGGCGCCTCCGTGTGCCAAAAATAGGCCGCGGGCACAGCCGCGCCCCAAAATACCCGCCCGAAGGCCGGGGCGCCAAGTTCGTCTAGCGGAAAAAGGCCACAAAAACGGGTGGGCTATAGCCTTGGGGGGTGGGGCTGGCCAACTTCGTCCGCCGGACTCGGAATGGCGCGAGACTTTGCGAGGCGCCTCCGTGTGCCAAAAATAGGCCGCGGGCACAGCCGCGCCCAAAAATACACGCCCGAAGGCTGGGGCGCCAAGTTCGTCCAGCGGTAAAAGTCCACAAAAACGGGTGGGCTATAGCCTTAGGGGGTGGGGCTGGCCAACTTTGTCCGCCGGACTCGGAATGGCGCGAGACTTTGCGAGGCGCCTCCGTGTGCCAAAAATAAGCCGCGGGCACAGCCGCGCCCAAAAATACCCGCCCGAAGGCCAGGGTGCCAAGTTCGTCCAGCGGTAAAAGGCCACAAAAACGGGTGGGCTATAGCCTTGGGGGGTGGGGCTGGCCAACTTCGTCCGCCGGACTTGGAATGGCGCAAGACTTTGCGAGGCACCTCCGTGTGCCAAAAATAGTTCGCGTGCACAGCCGCGCCCAAAAATACCCGCCCGAAGGCCGGGGCGCCAAGTTCGTCCAGCGGAAAAAGGCCACAAAAACGGGTTGAAATACTAAGTAGGCAACCCAAGAGGGGGGGTGAATTGGGATTTAAAAAAATAAGCTAAGCAAACCACACAACAATCCAATCTAATGCCTTAATAAATTCAAAAACAATAAATTCAATGAAAGCACAATAATAAATGAGCAAGGGAAGAGAAAGTAAACTCAAGGATTTTTACGTGGTTCGGCAATCCCCGCCTACGTCCACGCCTCCAAGCTCACCGGGCTTGAGGATTTCACTAAGCTAGCCTCCCAAGGCTTCAAACGCTTACAATTGACTTCCAAGGTGTCAATGGACCTTTACAACAAGAGATTATATCCCCAATCTCTTCACCCCAAGTGTTTCCCACACTTGTACACTCACAAATTTATGAGAAATGATAAATACAACAATGAATCTCTCTTTAAGAGTGGATATACAAATTGAAGAACAAAGATGATTTAATGAATGATGATTCACGAAGTTGAAGCTCAATATATGTTGTGTGCACTTGTTCTTGCTTGCTTAGATCGCCAAAAATGAATTGGCTTTGAGTTTATATAGTTTGAACTTAAAAACTAGCCGTTATGCAACTCAAAAACTAGCCGTTATGCACATTCTGCACACTGTCGGATCGCCGTTAACTAGATGTCGGATCGCCGTTTGACTGGTCAATATAACCGTTGGGCTGATTTTTGAAATTGTCGGATCGCCGTTATCTAGATGTCGGATCGCCGTTTTGGTCCAGAGGCTACTGGTTGATATCGGAGAGCCGTTTATCACAGATGTCGGATCGCCGTTAGTGTCCAGAGACTGATCTTCAATTCTGTTCGAAGTCAGCGAGCCGTTAACCAAATGTCGGATCGCCGTTTTCTACAGTGACTGCTACAGTGAACTATTTTCCAAATTTACAGTTTGACCCCAAAACTTTATAAAACTATGTTACGACCCAAAATGTTATAAAACTTTGCAAATAGGTCCAATTTCAGAATTTCTAAATAATACTTTGTTAATCCCAAAACTTTCTGAAATTATGGTATAGCCCAAAATGCTATGACACTTTTCAAATAAGTCATTCTCCAAAATTTCAAGCAATACTTGTTTATTTCAAAGTTTTCAAAATTCTTTCAATTAAACCATAAACTTTGAAAAACAACCAATTTTATAAAATTATTTTTCCATTAAATATAAAACATTTATAATGTAAAAATAATGATTTATTTAAAAACAATCAATTTCATAAAATCATTTTTCCATTAAATATAAAATATTTATAATGTGAAAATAATGATTTATTTAAAATGAATAAAAACAATCAATTTCATAAAATCATTTTTCCAATAAATATAAAACATTTATAATGTGAAAATAATGATTTATAAAAAAGAATATTAAATAATTTGGGCTTAAAAGATTAATCATTCTTAATCTTGTTTGTTATCATCAAAATCAATATTATGGAAATATATATGTTAACACGGGTGGGCTATAGCCTTCGGGGGTGGGGCTGGCCAACTTCGTCCGCCGGACTCGGAATGGCGCGAGACTTTACGAGGTGCCTCCGTGTGCCAAAAATAGGCCGTGGGCACAGCCGCACCCAAAAATACCCGCCCGAAGGCCGGGGCGCCAATTTCGTCCAGCGGAAAAAGGCCACAAAAACGGGTGGGCTATAGCCTTGGGGGGTGTGGCTGGCCAACTTCGTCCGCCAGACTCGGAATGGCGCGAGACTTTGCGAGGCGCCTCCATTTTCCAAAACTAGGCCGCGGGCACAGCCGCGTCCAAAAATACCCGCCCGAAGGCCGGGGCACCAAGTTCGTCCAGCGGAAAAAGGCCACAAAAACGGGTGGGCTATAGCCTTGGGGGGTGTGGCTGGCCATCTTCGTCCGCCAGACTCGGAATGGCGCGAGACTTTGCGAGGCGCCTCCATTTTCCAAAACTAGGCCGCGGGCACAGCCGCGTCCAAAAATACCCGCCCGAAGGCCGGGACGCCAAGTTCGTCCAGCGGAAAAAGGCCACAAAAACGGGTGGGCTATAGCCTTGGGGGGTGGGGCTGGCCAACTTCGTCCGCCGGACTCGTAATAGCGCGTGACTTTGCGAGGCACCTCCGTGTGCCAAAAATAGGCCGCGGGCACAGCCGTGCCGAAAAATACCCGCCCGAAGGCCAGGCCGCCAAGTTCGTCCAGCGGAAAAAGGCCACAAAAACGGGTGGACTATAGCCTTGGGGGGTGGGGCTGGCCAACTTCGTCCGCCGGACTCGGAATGGCGTGAGACTTTGCGAGGCACCTCCGTGTGCCAAAAATAGGCCGCCGGCACAGCCGCGCCCAAAAATACCCGCCCGAAGGCCGGGGCGCCAAGTTCGTCCAGCGGAAAAAGGCAACAAAAACGGGTGGGCTATAGCCTTGGGGGGTGGGGCTGGCCCACTTCGTCCGCCGGACTCGGAATGGAGCGAGACTTTGCGAGGCACCTCCGTGTGCCAAAGATAGGCCGCGGGCACAGCCACACCCAAAAATACCCGCCCAAAGGCCGGGGCGCCAAGTTCGTCCAGCGGAAAAAGGCCACGAAAACGGGTGGGCTATAGCCTTGGGGGGTGGGGCTGGCCAACTTCGTCCGCCGGACTCGGAATGGAGCGAGACTTTGCGAGGCGCCTCCGTGTGCCAAAAATAGGCCGCGGTCACAGCCGCACCCAAAAATACCCGCCCGAAGGCCGGGGCGCCAAGTTCGTCCAGCGGAAAAAGGCCACAAAAGCGGGTGGGCTATAGCCTTGGGGGGTGGGGCTGGCCAACTTCGTCCGCCGGACTCGTAATAGCGCGTGACTTTGCGAGGCACCTCCGTGTGCCAAAAATAGGCCGCGGGCACAGCCGCGCCCAAAAATACCCGCCCGAAGGCCGGGCCGCCAAGTTCGTCCAGCGGAAAAAGCCCACAAAAACGGGTGGACTATAGCCTTGGGGGGTGGGGCTGGCCAACTTCGTCCGCCGGACTCGGAATGGCGCGAGACTTTGCGAGGCACCTCCGTGTGCCAAAAATAGGCCGCGGGCACAGCCGCGCCCAAAAATACCCGCCCGAAGGCCGGGGCGCCAAGTTCGTCCAGCGGAAAAAGGCCACAAAAACGGGTGGGCTATAGCCTTGGGGGGTGGGGCTGGCCAACTTCGTCCGCCGGACTCGTAATAGCGCGTGACTTTGCGAGGCACCTCCGTGTGCCAAAAATAGGCCGCGGGCACAGCCGCGCCCAAAAATACCCGCCCGAAGGCCGGGCCGCCAAGTTCGTCCAGCGGAAAAAGGCCACAAAAACGGGTGGACTATAGCCTTGGGGGGTGGGGCTGGCCAACTTCGTCCGCCGGACTCGGAATGGCGCGAGACTTTGCGAGACACCTCCGCGTGCCAAAAATAGGCCGCGGACACAGCCGCGCCCAAAAATACCCGCCCGAAGGCCGGGGCGCCAAGTTCGTCCAGCGGAAAAAGGCAACAAAAACGGGTGGGCTATAGCCTTGGGGGGTGGGGTTGGCCCACTTCGTCCGCCGGACTCGGAATGGCGCGAGACTTTGCGAGGCGCCTCCGTGTGCCAAAAATAGACCGCGGGCACAGCCGCGCCCAAAAATACCCGCCCGAAGGCCGGGGCGCCAAGTTCGTCCAGCGGAAAAAGGCAACAAAAACGGGTGGGCTATAGTCTTGGGGGGTGGGGCTGGCCAACTTCGTTCGCCGGACTCGGAATGGTACGAGACTTTGCGGGGCGCATCCGTGTGCAAAAAATAGGCCGCGGGCCCAGCCGCGCCCAAAAAGACCCGCCCGAAGGCCGGGGCGCCAAGTTCGTCCAGCGGAAAAAGGCCACAAAAACGGGTGGGCTATAACCTTGGGGGGTGTGGCTGGCCAACTTCGTCCGCCGGACTCGGAATGGCGTGAGACTTTGCGAGGCGCCTCCATGTTTCAAAAATAGGCCGCGGGCACAGCCGCGTCCAAAAATACCCGCCCGAAGGCCGGGGCGCCAAGTTCATCCAGCGGAAAAAGGCCACAAAAACGGGTGGGCTATAGCCTTGGGGGGTGGGGCTGGCCAACTTCGTCCGCCGGACTCGTAATAGCGCGTGACTTTGCGAGGCACCTCCGTGTGCCAAAAATAGGCCGCGGGCACAGCCGCGCCCAAAAATACCCGCCCGAAGGCCGGGGCGCCAAGTTCGTCCAGCGGAAAAAGGCCACAAAATCGGGTGGGCTATAGCCTTGGGGGGTGGGGCTGGCCAACTTCGTCCGCCGGACTCGTAATAGCGCGTGACTTTGCGAGGCACCTCTGTGTGCCAAAAATAGGCCGCGGGCACAGCCGCGCCCAAAAATACCCGCCCGAAGGCCGGGCCGCCAAGTTCGTCCAGCGGAAAAAGGCCACAAAAACGGGTGGACTATAGCCTTGGGGGGTGGGGCTGGCCAACTTCGTCCGCCGGACTCGGAATGGCGCGAGACTTTGCGAGGCACCTCCGCGTGCCAAAAATAGGCCGCGGACACAGCCGCGCCCAAAAATACCCGCCCGAAGGCCGGGGCGCCAAGTTCGTCCAGCGGAAAAAGGCAACAAAAACGGGTGGGCTATAGCCTTGGGGGGTGGGGTTGGCCCACTTCGTCCGCCGGACTCGGAATGGCGCGAGACTTTGCGAGGCGCCTCCGTGTGCCAAAAATAGACCGCGGGCACAGCCGCGCCCAAAAATACCCGCCCGAAGGCCGGGGCGCCAAGTTCGTCCAGCGGAAAAAGGCCACAAAAACGGGTGGGCTATAGTCTTGGGGGGTGGGGCTGGCCAACTTCGTCCGCCGGACTCGGAATGGTACGAGACTTTGCGGGGCGCATCCGTGTGCAAAAAATAGGCCGCGGGCCCAGCCGCGCCCAAAAAGACCCGCCCGAAGGCCGGGGCGCCAAGTTCGTCCAGCGGAAAAAGGCCACAAAAACGGGTGGGCTATAACCTTGGGGGGTGTGGCTGGCCAACTTCGTCCGCCGGACTCGGAATGGCGTGAGACTTTGCGAGGCGCCTCCATGTTTCAAAAATAGGCCGCGGGCACAGCCGCGTCCAAAAATACCCGCCCGAAGGCCGGGGCGCCAAGTTCATCCAGCGGAAAAAGGCCACAAAAACGGGTGGGCTATAGCCTTGGGGGGTGGGGCTGGCCAACTTCGTCCGCCAGACTCGTAATAGCGCGTGACTTTGCGAGGCACCTCCGTGTGCCAAAAATAGGCCGCGGGCACAGCCGCGCCCAAAAATACCCGCCCGAAGGCCGGGCCGCCAAGTTCGTACTGCGGAAAAAGGCCACAAAAACGGGTGGGCTATAGCCTTGGGGGATGGGGCTGGCCAACTTCGTCCGCCGGACTCCAAATGGCGCGAGACTTTGCGAGGCGCCTCCGTGTTCCAAAAATAGGCCGCGGGCACAGCCGCGCCCAAAAATACCCGCCCGAAGGCCGGGGCGCCAAGTTCATCCATTGGAAAAAGACCACAAAAACGGGTGGGCTATAGCCTTGGGGGGTGGGGCTGGCCAACTTCGTCCGCCGGACTCGGAATGGCGCGAGACTTTGCGAGGCGCCTCCATGTGCCAAAAATAGGCCGTGGGTACAGCCGCGCCCAAAATACCCGCCCGAAGGCCGGGGCGCCAAGTTCGTCCAGCGAAAAAAGGCCACAAAAACGGGTGGGCTATAGCCTTGGGGGGTGGGGCTGGCCAACTTCGTCCGCCGGACTCGGAATGGCGCGAGACTTTGCGAGGCGCCTCTGCATGCCAAAAATAGGCCGCGGGCACAGCCGCGCCCAAAAATACCCGCCCGAAGGCCGGGGCGCCAAGTTCGTCCAGCGGAAAAAGGCCACAAAAACGGGTGGGCTATAGCCTTGGGGGGTGTGGCTGGCCAACTTCGTCCGCCGGACTCGGAATGGCGTGAGACTTTGCGATGTGCCTCCATGTTCCAAAAATAGGCCGCGGGCACAGCCGCGTCCAAAAATACCTGCCCGAAGGCCGGGCCGCCAAGTTCGTCCAGCGGAAAAAGGCCACAAAAAAGGGTGGGCTATAGCCTTGGGGGGTGGGGCTGGCCAACTTCGTCCGCCGGACTCGGAATGGCGCGAGACATTGCGAGGCACCTCCGCGTGCCAAAAATAGGCCGCGGGCACAGCCGCGCCCCAAAATACCCGCCCGAAGGCCGGGGCGCCAAGTTCGTCCAGCGGAAAAAGGCCACAAAAACGGGTGGGCTATAGCCTTGGGGGGTGTGGCTGGCCAACTTCGTCCGCCGGACTCGGAATGGCGTGAGACTTTGCGAGGCGCCTCCATTTTCCAAAAATAGGCCGCGGGCACAGCCGCGCCCAAAAATACCCGCCCGAAGGCCGGGCCGCCAAGTTCGTCCAGCGGAAAAAGGCCACAAAAACGGGTGGGCTATAGCCTTGGGGGATGGGGCTGGCCAACTTCGTCCCCCGGACTCCAAATGGCGCGAGACTTTGCGAGGCGCCTCCGTGTGCCAAAAATAGGCCGCGGGCACAGCCGCACCCAAAAATAACCGCCCGAAGGCCGGGGCGCCAAGTTCGTCCAGCGGAAAAAGGCCACAAAAACGGGTGGGCTATAGCCTTGGAGGATGGGGCTGGCCACTTCGTCCGCCGGACTCGGAATGGCGCGAGACTTTGCGAGGCACCTCCGTGTGCCAAAAATAGGCCGCGGGCACAGCCGCGCCCAAAAATACCCACCCGAAGGCCGGGGCGCCAAGTTCGTCCAGCAGAAAAAGGCCACAAAAACGGGTGGGCTATAGCCTTGGGGGGTGGGGCTGGGCAACTTCGTCCGCCGGACTCGGAATGGCGCGAGACTTTGCGAGGCGCCTCCGTGTGCCAAAAATAGGCCGCGGGCACAGCCGCGCCCAAAAATACCCGCCCGAAGGCCGGGGCGCCAAGTTCATCCATTGGAAAAAGACCACAAAAACGGGTGGGCTATAGCCTTGGGGGGTGGGGCTGGCCAACTTCGTCCGCCGGACTCGGAATGGCGCGAGACTTTGCGAGGCGCCTCCGTGTGCCAAAAATAGGCCGTGGGTACAGCCGCGCCAAAAAATACCCGCCCGAAGGCCGGGGCGCCAAGTTCGTCCATTGGAAAAAGACAACAAAAACGGGTGGGCTATAGCTTTGGGGGGTGGGGCTGGCCGACTTCGTCCGCCGGGCTCGGAATGGCGCGAGACTTTGCGAGGCACCTCCGTGTGCAGAAAATAGGCCGCGGGCACAGCCGCGGCCAAAATTACCCGCCCGAAGGTCGGGGCGCCAAGTTCGTCCAGCGGAAAAAGGCCACAAAAACGGGTGGGCTATAGCCTTGGGGGGTGTGGCTGGCCAACTTCGTCCGCCGGACTCGGAATGGCGCGAGACTTTGCGAGGCGCCTCCGTGTGCCAAAAATAGGCCGCGGGTACAGCCGCGCCAAAAATACCCGCCCGAAGGCCGGGGCGCCAAGTTCGTCCAGCGGAAAAAGGCCACAAAAACGGGTGGGCTATAGCCTTGGGGGGTGGGGCTGGCCAACTTCGTCCGCCGGACTCGGAATGGCGCGAGACTTTGCGGGGCGCCTCCGTGTGCAAAAAATAGGCCGCGGACCCAGCCGCGCCCAAAAATACCCGCCCGAAGGCCGGGGCGCCGAGTTCGTCCAGCGGAAAAAGGCCACAAAAACGGGTGGGCTATAGCCTTGGGGGGTGGGGCTGGCCAACTTCGTCCGCTGCACTCGGAATGGCGCGAGACTTTGCGAGGCGCCTCCGTGTGCCAAAAATAGGCCATGGGTACAGCCGCGCCCAAAGATACCCGCCCGAAGGCCGGGGCGCCAAGTTCATCCATTGGAAAAAGACCACAAAAACGGGTGGGCTATAGCCTTGGGGGGTGGGGCTGGCCAACTTCGTCCGCCGGACTCGGAATGGCGCGAGACTTTGCGAGGCGCCTCCGTGTGCCAAAAATAGGCCATGGGTACAGCCGCGCCCAAAGATACCCGCCCGAAGGCCGGGCGCCAAGTTCGTCCATTGGAAAAAGGCCACAAAAACGGGTGGGCTATAGCCTTGGGGGGTGGGGCTGGCCAACCTCGTCCGCCGGACTCGGAATGGCGCGAGACTTTGCGAGGGGCCTCCGTGTGCCAAAAATAGGCCGCGGACACAGCCGCGCCCAAAAATACCCGCCCGAAGGCCGGCGCGCCTAGTTCGTCCAGCGGAAAAAGGCCACAAAAACGGGTGGGGTATAGCCTTGGGGGGTGGGGCTGGCCAACTTCGTCCGCCGGACTCGGAATGGCGCGAGACTTTGCGAGGTGCCACCGTGTGCCAAAAATAGGCCGCGGGCACAGCCGCGGCCAAAAATACCCGCCCGAAGGCCGGGGCGCCAAGTTCGTCCAGCGGAAAAAGGCCACAAAAACGGGTGGGCTATAGCCTTGGGGGGAGGGGCTGGCCAACGTCGTCCGCCGGACTCGGAATGGCGCGAGACTTTGCGAGGCGCCTCCGTGTACCAAAAATAGGCCGCGGGCACAGCCGCGCCCCAAAATACCCGCCCGAAGGCCGGCGCGCCTAGTTCGTCCAGCGGAAAAAGGCCACAAAAACGGGTGGGCTATAGCCTTGGGGGGTGGGGCTGGCCGACTTCGTCCGCCGGACTCGGAATGGCGCGAGACTTTGCGAGGCGCCTCCGTGTGCCAAAAATAGGCCGCGGGCACAGCCGCGCACAAAAATACCCGCCCGATGGCCGGGGCGCCAAGTTCGTCCAGCTGAAAAAGGGCAGAAAAACGGGTGGGCTATAGCCTTGGGGGGTGGGGCTGGCCAACCTCGTCCGCCGGACTCGGAATGGCGCGAGACTTTGCGAGGGGCCTCCGTGTGCCAAAAACAGGCCGCGATCAAAGCCGCCCCCAAAAATAACTGCCCGAAGGCCGGGGCGCCAAGTTCGTTCAGCGGAAAAAGGCCACAAAAACGGGTGGGCTATAGCCTTGGGGGGTGGGGCTGGCCCACTTCGTCCGCCGGACTCGGAATCGCGCGAGAATTTGCAAGGGGCCTCCGTGTGCCAAAAATAGGTCACGGACACAGCCGCGCCCAAAAATAACAGCCCGAAGGCCGGGGCGCCAAGTTCGTCCATCGGAAAAAGGCAACAAAAACGGGTGGGCTATAGCCTTGGGGGGTGGGGCTGGCCAACTTCGTCCCCCGGACTCGGAATGGTACGAGACTTTGCGAGGGGCCTCCGTGTGCCAAAAATAGGCCGCGGGCACAGCTGCGCACAAAAATAACCGCCCGAAGGCCGGGTCGCCAAGTTCGTCCAGCGGAAAAAGGCCAGAAAAACGGGTGGGCTATAGCCTTGGGGGGTGGGGCTGGCCAACCTCGTCCGCCGGACTCGGAATGGCGCGAGACTTTGCGAGGGGCCTCCGTGTGCCAAAAATAGGCCGCGGTCACAGCCGCGCCCAAAAATAACTGCCCGAAGGCCGGGGCGCCAAGTTCGTCCAGCGGAAAAAAACCACAAAAACGGGCGGGCTATAGCCTTGGGGGGTGGGGCTGGCCCACTTCGTCCGCCGGACTCGGAATGGTGCAAGACTTTGCGAGGGGCCTCCGTGTGACAAAAATAGGCCGCGGGCACAGCCGCGCCCAAAAATACCGGCCCGAAGGCCGGGGCGCCAAGTTCGTCCATTGGAAAAAGGCCATAAAACCGGGTGGGCTATAGCCTTGGGGGGTGGGGCTGGCCAACTTCGTCCACCGGATTCGGAATGGCGCAAGACTTGGCGAGGGGCCTCCGTGTGCCTAAACTAAGCCACAGGCACAGCCGCACCCAAAAATAACCGCCCGAAGGCCGGGGCGCCAAGTTCGTCCAGCGGAAAAAGCCCACAAAAACGGGTGGGCTATAGCCTTGTGGGGTGGGGCTGGCCAACTTCATCCGCCGGACTCGGAATGGAGCGAGAATTTGCGACGGATCTCCGTGTGCCAAAAATAGGCCGCGGGCGCAGCCGCGCCCAAAAATAACTGCCCGATGGCCGTGGCGCCAAGTTCGTCCAGCGGAAAAAGGCCACAAAACCGAGTGGGCTATAGCCTTGGGGGGTGGGGCTGGCCAACTTCGTCCGCCGGATTCGGAATGGCGCGAGAATTTGCGAGGGGCCTCCGTGTGCCAAAAATAGACCATGGGCACAGCCGCGCCAAAAAATAACTGCCCGAAGGCCGGGGCGCCAAGTTCGTCCAGCGGAAAAAGGCCACAAAAACAGGCGGGCTATAGCCTTGGGGGGTGGGGTTGGCCAACTTTGTCCGCCGGACTCGGAATGGTGCAAGACTTTGCAAGGGGCCTCCGTGTGCCAAAAATAGGCCACGGGCACAGACGCGCCCAAAAATAACAACCCGAAGGCCGTGGCGCCAAGTTCGTCCAGCGGAAAAAGGCCCCAAAAACGGGTGGGCTATAGCCTTGGGGGGTGGGGCTGACCAATTTCGTCCGCCGGACTCGGAATGGCGCGAGACTTTGCGAGGGGCCTCCGTGTGCCAAAAATAGGCCGCGGGCACAGCCGCGCCCAAAAATAACCGCCCGAAGGACGGGGCGCCAAGTTCGACCAGCGGAAAAAGGCCACAAAAACGGTTTGGCTATAGCCTTGGGGTGTGGGGCTGGCCAACTTCGTCCCCCGGACTCGGAATGGTGCGAGACTTTGCGAGGGGCCTCCGTGTGCCAAAAATAGGCCGCGGGCACAGCTGCGCACAAAAACAACCGCCCGAAGGCCGGGTCGCCAAGTTCGTCCAGCGGAAAAAGGCCAGAAAAACGGGTGGGCTATAGCCTTGGGGGGTGGGGCTGGCCAACCTCGTCCGCCGGACTCGGAATGGCGCGAGATTTTGCGAGGGGCCTCCGTGTGCCAAAAATAGGCCGCGGACACAGCCGCGCCCAAAAATAACTGCCCGAAGGCCGGGGCGCCAAGTTCGTCCAGCGGAAAAAAACCACAAAAACGGGCGGGCTATAGCCTTGGGGGGTGGGGCTGGCCCACTTCGTGCGCCGGACTCGGAATGGTGCAAGACTTTGTGAGGGGCCTCCGTGTGACAAAATTAGGCTGCGGGCACAGCCACGCCCAAAATAACCGCCCGAAGGCAGGGGCGCCAAGTTCGTCCAGCGGAAAAAGGCCACAAAAACGGGTCGGCTATAGCCTTGAGGGGTGGGGCTGGCCAACTTCGTCCACCGGATTCGGAATGGCATAAGACTTGGCGAGGGGCCTCCGTGTGCCTAAATTAAGCCACAGGCACAGCCGCACCCAAAAATAACAGCCCGAAGGCCGGGGCGCCAAGTTCGTCCAGCGGAAAAAGGCCACAAAAACGGGTGGGCTATAGCCTTGGGGGGTGGGGCTGGCTAACTTCGTCCGCCGGATTCGGAATGGAGCGAGAATTTGCGAGGGGCCTCCGTGTGCCAAAAATAAGCCGCGCCCAAAAATAACCGCCCGATGGCAGTGGCGCCAAGTTCGTCGAGCGGAAAAAGGCCACAAAAACGGGTGGGCTATAGCCTTGGGGGGTGGGGCTTACCAACTTCGCCCGCCGGACTCGGAATGGCGCAAGACTTTGCGAGGGGCCTCCATGTGCCAAAAATAGGTCGCAGACACAGCGGCGCCCAAAAATAACCACCCGAAGACCGGGGCGCCACGTTCGTCCAGCCGAAAAAGGCCACAAAAACGGGTGGGCTATAGCCTTGGGGGGTGGGGCTGGCCAACTTCGTCAACCGGACTCGGAATGGCGCGAGAATTTGCGAGGGGCCTCCGTGTGCCAAAAATAGGTCGCGGGCACAGTGGTGCCCAAAAATAACCACCCGAAGGCCGGGGCGCCAAGTTCGTCCAGCCGAAAAAGGCCACAAAAACGGGTGGGCTATAGCCTTGGGGGGTGGGGCTGGCCAACTCCGTCAACCGGACTCGGAATGGCGCGAGACTTTGCGAGGGGCCTCCGTGTGCCAAAAATAGGTCGCGGGCACAGCGGTGCCCAAAAATAACCACCCGAAGGCCGGGGCGCCAAGTTCGTCCAGCGGAAAAAGGCCACAAAAACGGGTGGGCTATAGCCTTGGGGGGTGGGGCTGGCCAACTTCATCCGCCGGACTCGGAATGGAGCGAGAATTTGCGAGGGGCCTCCGTGTGCCAAAAATAAGCCGCGGGCGCAGCCGCGCCCAAAAATAACCGCCCGATGGCCGTGGCGCCAAGTTCGTCCAGCGGAAAAAGGCCACAAAAACGGGTGGGCTATAGCCTTGGGGGGTGGGGCTTACCAACTTCGCCCGCCGGACTCGGAATGGCGCAAGACTTTGCGAGGGGCCTCCGTGTGCCAAAAATAGGTCGCGGGCACAGCGGCGCCCAAAAATAACCACCCGAAGACCGGGGCGCCACGTTCGTCCAGCCGAAAAAGGCCACAAAAACGGGTGGGCTATAGCCTTGGGGGGTGGGGCTGCCCAACTTCGCCCTCCGGACTCGGAATGGCGCTAGACTTTGCGAGGGGCCTCCGTGTGCCAAAAATAGGTCGCGGGCACAGTGGTGCCCAAAAATAACCACCCGAAGGCCGGGGCGCCAAGTTCGTCCAGCCGAAAAAGGCCACAAAAACGGGTGGGCTATAGCCTTGGGGGGTGGGGCTGGCCAACTCCGTCAACCGGACTCGGAATGGCGCGAGACTTTGCGAGGGGCCTCCGTGTGCCAAAAATAGGTCGCCGGCACAGCGGTGCCCAAAAATAACCACCCGAAGGCCGGGGCGCCAAGTTCGTCCAGCGGAAAAAGGCCACAAAAACGGGTGGGCTATAGCCTTGGGGGGTGGGGCTGGCCAACTTCATCCGCCGGACTCGGAATGGAGCGAGAATTTGCGAGGGGCCTCCGTGTGCCAAAAATAAGCCGCGGGCGCAGCCGCGCCCAAAAATAACCGCCCGATGGCCGTGGCGCCAAGTTCGTCCAGCGGAAAAAGGCCACAAAAACGGGTGGGCTATAGCCTTGGGGGGTGGGGCTTACCAACTTCGCCCGCCGGACTCGGAATGGCGCAAGACTTTGCGAGGGGCCTCCGTGTGCCAAAAATAGGTCGCGGGCACAGCGGCGCCCAAAAATAACCACCCGAAGACCGGGGCGCCACGTTCGTCCAGCCGAAAAAGGCCACAAAAACGGGTGGGCTATAGCCTTGGGGGGTGGGGCTGGCCAACTTCGTCAACCGGACTCGGAATGGCGCGAGAATTTGCGAGGGGCCTCCGTGTGCCAAAAATAGGTCGCGGGCACAGTGGTGCCCAAAAATAACCACCCGAAGGCCGGGGCGCCAAGTTCGTCCAGCCGAAAAAGGCCACAAAAACGGGTGGGCTATAGCCTTGGGGGGTGGGGCTGGCCAACTTCATCCGCCGGACTCGGAATGGAGCGACAATTTGCGAGGGGCCTCCGTGTGCCAAAAATAGGCCGCGGGCGTAGCCGCGCCCAAAAATAACCGCCCGATGGCCGTGGCGCCAAGTTCGTCCAGCGGAAAAAGGCCACAAAAACGGTTGGGCTATAGCCTTGGGGGGTGGGGCTGGCCAACTTCGTCAACCGGACTCGGAATGGCGCGAGAATTTGCGAGGGGCCTCCGTGTGCCAAAAATAGGTCGCGGGCACAGTGGTGCCCAAAAATAACCACCCGAAGGCCGGGGCGCCAAGTTCGTCCAGCCGAAAAAGGCCACAAAAACGGGTGGGCTATAGCCTTGGGGTGTGGGGCTGGCCAACTTCATCCGCCGGACTCGGAATGGAGCGACAATTTGCGAGGGGCCTCCGTGTGCCAAAAATAGGCCGCGGGCGTAGCCGCGCCCAAAAATAACCGCCCGATGGCCGTGGCGCCAAGTTCGTCCAGCGGAAAAAGGCCACAAAAACGGTTGGGCTATAGCCTTGGGGGGTGGGGCTGGCCAACTTCGTCCGCCGGATTCGGAATGGCGCGAGACTTTACGAGGGGCCTCCGTGTGCCAAAAATAGACCGTGGGCACAGCCGCGCCTAAAAATAACCGCCCGAAGGCCGGGGTGCCAAGTTCGTTCAGCGGAAAAAAGCCACAAAAACAGGTGGGCTATAGCCTTGGGGGGTGGGGTTGGCCAACTTCGTCCGCCGGACTCGGAATGGTGCAAGACATTGCGAGGGGCCTCCGTGTGCCAAAAATAGGCCACGGGCGCAGACGCGCCCAAAAATAACCGCCCGAAGGCCGTGGCGCCAAGTTCGTCCTGCGGAAAAAGGCCACAAAAACGGGTGGGCTATAGCCTTGGGGGGTGGGGCTGACCAATTTCGTCCGCCGGACTCGGAATGGCGCGAGACTTTGCGAGGGGCCTCCGTGTGGCAAAAATAGGCCGCGGGCACAGCCGTGACCAAAAATAACCGCCCGAAGGCCGGGGCGCCAAGTTCGTCCAGCGGAAAAAGGCCACAAAAACGGTTGGGCTATAGCCTTGGGGGTTGCGGCTGGCCAACTTTGTCCGCCGGACTCGGAATGGCGCTAGACTTTGCAAGGGGCCTCCGTGTTCCAAAAATAGGCCGCGGACACAGCCGCGCCCAAAAATAACCGCCCGAAGGCCGGGGCGCCAAGTTCGTCCAGCGGAAAAAGGCCACAAAAAGGGGTGGGCTATAGCCTTGGGGTGTGGGGCTGGCCAACTTCGTCCGCCGGACTCGGAAGGCCGCGAGACTTTAGGAGGGGCCTCCGTGTGCCAAAAATAGGCCGCGGACACAGCCGCGTCCAAAACTAGCCGCCCGAAGGCCTGGGCGCCAAGTTCGTCCAGCGGAAAAAGGCCACAAAAACGGGTGGGCTATAGCCTTGGGGGGTGGGGCTGGCCAACTTCGTCGGCCAGACTCGGAATGGCGCGAGGCTTTACGAGGGGCCTCCGTATGCCAAAAATACGCCGTGGGCACAGCCGCGCCCAAAAATAACCTCCCGAAGGCCGGGGCGCCAAGTTCGTCCAGCCGAAAAAGGCCACAAAAACGGGTCGGCTATAGCCTTGAGGGGTGGGGCTGGCCAACTTCGTCCACCGGATTCGGAATGGCGCAAGACTTGGCGAGGGGCCTCCGTGTGCCTAAACTAAGCCAACGGCACAGCCGCACCCAAAAATAACCGCCCGAAGGCCGGGGCGCCAAGTTCGTCCAGCGGAAAAAGCCCACAAAAACGGGTGGGCTATAGCCTTGTGGGGTGGGGCTGGCCAACTTCATCCGCCGGACTCGGAATGGAGCGAGAATTTGCGACGGACCTCCGTGTGCCAAAAATAGGCCGCGGTCGCAGCCGCGCCCAAAAATAACCGCCCGATGGCCGTGGCGCCAAGTTCGTCCAGCGGAAAAAGGCCACAAAAACGAGTGGGCTATAGCCTTGGGGGGTGGGGCTGGCCAACTTCGTCCGCCGGATTCGGAATGGCGCGAGACTTTGCGAGGGGCCTCCGTGTGCCAAAAATAGACCATGGGCACAGCTGCGCCAAAAAATAACCACCCGAAGGCCGGGGCGCCAAGATCGTCCAGCGGAAAAAGGCCACAAAAACAGGCGGGCTATAGCCTTGGGGGGTGGGGTTGGCCAACTTCGTCCGCCGGACTCGGAATGGTGCAAGACTTTGCGAGGGGCCTCCGTGTGCCAAAAATAGGCCACGGGCACAGACGCGCCCAAAAATAACCGCCCGAAGGCCGTGGCGCCAAGTTCGTCCAGCGGAAAAATGCCACAAAAACGGGTGGGCTATAGCCTTGGGGGGTGGGGCTGACCAATTTCGTCCGCCGGACTCGGAATGGCGCGAGACTTTGCGAGGGGCCTCCGTGTGCCAAAAATAGGCCGTGGGCACAGCCGCGCCCAAAAATAAACGCCCGAAGGACGGGGCGCCAAGTTCGTCCAGCGGAAAAAAAGCCACAAAAACGGTTGGGCTATAGCCTTGGGGGTTGCGGCTGGCCAACTTCGTCCGCCGGACTCGGAATGGCGCTAGACTTCGCAAGGGGCCTCCGTGTTCCAAAAATAGGCCGCGGGCACAGCCGCGCCCAAAAATAACCGCCCGAAGGCCGGGGCGCCAAGTTCGTCCAGCGGAAAAAGGCCACAAAAAGCGGTGGGCTATAGCCTTGGGGTGTGGGGCTGTCCAACTTCGTCCGCCGGACTCGGAAGGCCGCGAGACTTTAGGAGGGGCCTCCGTGTGCCAAAAATAGGCCGCGGACACAGCCGCGTCCAAAACTAACCGCCCGAAGGCCGGGGCGCCAAGTTCGTCCAGCGGAAAAAGGCCACAAAAACGGGTGGGCTATAGCCTTGGGGGGTGGGGCTGGCCCACTTCGTCGGCCAGACTCGGAATGGCGCGAGGCTTTATGAGGGGCCTCCGTATGCCAAAAATACGCCGTGGGCACAGCCGCGCCCAAAAATAACCTCCCGAAGGCCGGGGCGCCAAGTTCGTCCAGCCGAAAAAGGCCACAAAAACGGGTCGGCTATAGCCTTGAGGGGTGGGGCTGGCCAACTTCGTCCACCGGATTCGGAATGGCGCAAGACTTGGCGAGGGGCCTCCGTGTGCCTAAACTAAGCCAAAGGCACAGCCGCACCCAAAAATAACCGCCCGAAGGCCGGGGCGCCAAGTTCGTCCAGCGGAAAAAGCCCACAAAAACGGGTGGGCTATAGCCTTGTGGGGTTGGGCTGGCCAACTTCATCCGCCGGACTCGGAATGGAGCGAGAATTTGCGACGGACCTCCGTGTGCCAAAAATAGGCCGCGGGCGCAGCCGCGCCCAAAAATAACCGCCCGATGGCCGTGGCGCCAAGTTCGTCCAGCGGAAAAAGGCCACAAAAACGAGTGGCGCCAAGTTCGTCCAGCGGAAAAAGACCACAAAAACAGGCGGGCTATAGCCTTGGGGGGCGGGGCTGGCCAACTTCGTCCGCCGGACTCGGAATGGCGCGAGACTTTGCAAGGGCCTCCGTGTGCCAAAAATAGGCCACGGGCACAGACGCGCCCAAAAATAACAGCCCGAAGGCCGTGGCGCCAAGTTCGTCCAGCGGAAAAAGGCCACAAAAACGGGTGGGCTATAGCCTTGGGGGGTGGGGCTGACACATTTCGTCCGCCGGACTCGGAATGGCGCGAGACTTTGCGAGGGGCCTCCGTGTGCCAAAAATAGGCCGCGGACACAGCCGCGCCCAAAAATAACCGCCCGAAGGACGGGGCGCCAAGTTCGTCCAGCGGAAAAAGGCCACAAAAACGGTTGGGCTATAGCCTTGGGGGGTGGGGCTGGCCAACTTCGTCCGCCGGACTCGGAATGGCGCTAGACTTCGCAAGGGGCCTCCGTGTTCCAAAAATAGGCCGCGGGCACAGCCGCGCCCAAAAATAACCGCCCGAAGGCCGGGGCGCCAAGTTCGTCCAGCGGAAAAAGGCCACAAAAAAGGGTGGGCTATAGCCTTGGGGTGTGGGGCTGGCCAACTTCGTCCTCCGGACTCGGAATGCCGCGAGACTTTGCGAGGGGCCTCCGTGTGCCAAAAATAGGCCGCGGATACAACCGCCTCCAAAAATAACCGCCCGAAGGCCGGGGCGCCAAGTTCGTCCAGCGGAAAAAGGCCACAAAAACGGGTGGGCTATAGCCTTGGGGGGTGGGGCTGGCCAACTTCGTCCGCGGGACTCGGAATGGCATGAGACTTTGCGAGGGGCCTCCGTGTACCAAAAAAATAGGCCATGGGCACAGCCGCGCCTAAAAATAACCGCCCAAGGCCGGGCGCCACGTTCGTCCAGCCGAAAAAGGCCACAAAAACGTGTGAGCAATAGCCTTGGGGGTGGGGCTGGCCAACTTCACAACCGGACTCGGAATGGCGCGAGACTTTGCGAGGGGCCTCCGTGTGCCAAAAATAGGTCGTGGGCACAGCGGCGCCCAAAAATAACCACCCGAAGACCGGGGCGCCACGTTCGTCCAGCCAAAAAAGGCCACAAAAACGGGTGGGCTATAGCCTTGGGGGGTGGGGCTGGCCAACTCCGTCAACCGGACTCGGAATGGCGAGAGACTTTGCGAGGGGCCTCCGTGTGCCAAAAATAGGTTGCGGGCACAGTGGTGCCCAAAAATAACCACCCGAAGGCCGGGGCGCCAAGTTCGTCCAGCGGAAAAAGGCCACAAAAACGGGTGGGCTATAGCCTTGGGGGGTGGGGCTGGCCAACTTCATCCGCCGGACTCGGAATGGAGCGAGAATTTGCGAGGGGCCTCTGTGTGCAAAAAATAAGCCGCGGGCGCAGCCGCGCCCAAAAATAACCGCCCGATGGCCGTGGCGCCAAGTTCGTCCAGCGGAAAAAGGCCACAAAAACGGGTGGGCGATAGCCTTGGGGGGTGGGGCTTACCAACTTCGCCCGCCGGACTCGGAATGGCGTAAGACTTTGCGAGGGGCCTCCGTGTGCCAAAAATAGGTCGCGGACACAGCGGCGCCCAAAAATAACCACCCGAAGACCGGGGCGCCACGTTCGTCCAGCCGAAAAAGGCCACAAAAACGGGTGGGCTATAGCCTTGGGGGGTGGGGCTGGCCAACTTCGTCAACCGGACTCGGAATGGCGCGAGAATTTGCGAGGGGCCTCCGTGTGCCAAAAATAGGTCGCGGGCACAGTGGTGCCCAAAAATAACCACCCGAAGGCCGGGGCGCCAAGTTCGTCCAGCCGAAAAAGGCCACAAAAACGGGTGGGCTATAGCCTTGGGGGGTGGGGCTGGCCAACTCCGTCAACCGGACTCGGAATGGCGCGAGACTTTGCGAGGGTCCTCCGTGTGCCAAAAATAGGTCGCGGGCACAGCGGTGCCCAAAAATAACCACCCGAAGGCCGGGGCGCCAAGTTCGTCCAGCGGAAAAAGGCCACAAAATTGGGTGGGCTATAGCCTTGGGGGGTGGGGCTGGCCAACTTCATCCGCCGGACTCGGAATGGAGCGAGAATTTGCGAGGGGCCTCCGTGTGCCAAAAATAAGCCGCGGGCGCAGCCGCGCCCAAAAATAACCGCCCGATGGCCGTGGCGCCAAGTTCGTCCAGCGGAAAAAGGCCACAAAAACGGGTGGGCTATAGCCTTGGGGGGTGGGGCTTACCAACTTCGCCCGCCGGACTCGGAATGGCGCAAGACTTTGCGAGGGGCCTCCGTGTGCCAAAAATAGGTCGCGGGCACAGCGGCGCCCAAAAATAACCACCCGAAGACCGGGGCGCCACGTTCGTCCAGCCGAAAAAGGCCACAAAAACGGGTGGGCTATAGCCTTGGGGGGTGGGGCTGGCCAACTTCGTCAACCGGACTCGGAATGGCGCGAGAATTTGCGAGGGGCCTCCGTGTGCCAAAAATAGGTCGCGGGCACAGTGGTGCCCAAAAATAACCACCCGAAGGCCGGGGCGCCAAGTTCGTCCAGCCGAAAAAGGCCACAAAAACGGGTGGGCTATAGCCTTGGGGGGTGGGGCTGGCCAACTTCATCCGCCGGACTCGGAATGGAGCGAGAATTTGCGAGGGGCCTCCGTGTGCCAAAAATAGGCCGCGGGCATAGCCGCGCCCAAAAATAACCGCCCGATGGCCGTGGCGCCAAGTTCGTCCACCGGAAAAACGCCACAAAAACGGGTGGGCTATAGCCTTGGGGGGTGGGGCTTACCAACTTCGCCCGCCGGACTCGGAATGGCGCAAGACTTTGCTAGGGGCCTCCGTGTGCCTAAACTAAGCCACAGGCACAGCCGCACCCAAAAATAACTGCCCGAAGGCCGGGGCGCCAAGTTCGTCCAGCGGAAAAAGGCCACAAAAACGGGTGGGCTATAGCCTTGGGGGGTGGGGCTGGCTAACTTCGTCCGCCGGATTCGGAATGGCGCGAGACTTTACGAGGGGCCTCCGTGTGCCAAAAATAGACCGTGGGCACAGCCGCGCCTAAAAATAACCGCCCGAAGGCCGGGGCGCCAAGTTCGTTCAGCGGAAAAAAGCCACAAAAACAGGTGGGCTATAGCCTTGGGGGGTGGGGTTGGCCAACTTCGTCCGCCGGACTCGGAATGGTGCAAGACTTTGCGAGGGGCCTCCGTGTGCCAAAAATAGGCCACGGGCACAGACGCGCCGAAAAATAACCGCCCGAAGGCCGTGGCGCCAAGTTCGTCCAGCGGAAAAAGGCCACAAAAACGGGTGGGCAATAGCCTTGGGGGGTGGGGCTGACCAATTTCGTCCGCCGGACTCGGAATGGCGCGAGACTTTACGAGGGGCCTCCGTGTGCCAAAAATAGGCCGCGGGCACAGCCGTGACCAAAAATAACCGCCCGAAGGCCGGGGCGCCAAGTTCGTCCAGCGGAAAAAGGCCACAAAAACGGTTGGGCTATAGCCTTGGGGGTTGCGGCAGGCCAACTTCGTCCGCCGGACTCGGAATGGCGCTAGACTTTGCAAGGGGCCTCCGTGTTCCAAAAATAGGCCGCGGGCACAGCCGCGCCCAAAAATAACCGCCCGACGGCCGGGGCGCCAAGTTCGTCCAGCGGAAAAAGGCCACAAAAAGGGGTGGGCTATAGCCTTGGGGTGTGGGGCTGGCCAACTTCGTCCGCCGGACTCGGAAGGCCGCGAGACTTTAGGAGGGGCCTCCGTGTGCCAAAAATAGGCCGCGGACAGAGCCGCGTCCAAAACTAACCGCCCGAAGGCCGGGGCGCCAAGTTCGTCCAGCGGAAAAAGGCCACAAAAACGGGTGGGCTATAGCCTTGGGGGGTGGGGCTGGCCAACTTCGTCGGCCCGACTCGGAATGGCGCGAGGCTTTACGAGGGGCCTCCGTATGCCAAAAATACGCCGTGGGCACAGCCGCGCCCAAAAATAACCTCCCGAAGGCCGGGGCGCCAAGTTCGTCCAGCCGAAAAAGGCCACAAAAACGGGTGGGCTATAGCCTTGGGGGGTGGGGCTGGCCCACTTCGTCGGCCGGACTCGGAATGGCGCGAGGCTTTACGAGGGGCCTCCGTGTGCCAAAAATATGCCGCGGGCATAGCCGCACCCTAAAATAACCTCCCAAAGGCCGGGGCGCCAAGTTCGTCCAGCGGAAAAAGGCCACAAAAACGGGTGGGCTATAGCCTTGGGGGGTGGGGCTGGCCAACTTCGTCCGTCGGACTCAGAATGACGCGAGACTTTACGAGGGGCCTCCGTTCGCCAAAAATAGGCCGCGGGCACAGCCGCGCCCAAAAATAACCTCCCGAAGGCCGGGGGGTCAGGTTCGTCCAGCGGAAAAAGGCCACAAAAACGGGTGGGCTATAGCCTTGGGGGGTGGGGCTGGCCAACTTCGTCCGCCGGACTCGGAATGGCACGAGACTTTGTTTGGGGCCTCCGTGTACCAAAAATAAGCCGTGGGCACAGCCGCGCCCAAAAATAACTGCCCGAAGGCCGGGGCGCCACGTTCGTCCAGCGGAAAAAGGCCACAAAAACGGGTGGGCTATAGCCTTGGGGGGTGGGGCTGGCCAACTTCATCCGCCGGACTCGGAATGGAGCGAGAATTTGCGAGGGGCCTGCGTGTACAAAAAATAGGCCGCGGGCGCAGCCGCGCCCAAAAATAACCGCCCGATGGCCGTGGCACCAAGTTCGTCCAGCGGAAAAAAGCCACAAAAACGGGTGGGCTATAGCCTTGGGGGGTGGGGCTGACCAACTTCGTCCGCCGGACTCGGAATGGCGCAAGACTTTGCGAGGGGCCTCCTTGTGCCAAAAATAGGCCGCGGGCACAGCCGCGCCCAAAAATAACTGCCCGAAGGCCGGGGCGCCACGTTCGTCCAGCGGAAAAAGGCCACAAAAACGGGTGGGCTATAGCCTTGGGGGGTGGGGCTGGCCAACTTCGTCAACCGGACTCGGAATGGCGCGAGACTTTGCAAGGGGCCTCCGTGTGCCAAAAATAGGCCACGGGCACAGACGCGCCCAAAAATAACAGCCCGAAGGCCGTGGCGCCAAGTTCGTCCAGCGGAAAAAGGCCACAAAAACGGGTGGGCTATAGCCTTGGGGGGTGGGGCTGACCAATTTCGTCCGCCGGACTCGGAATGGCGCGAGACTTTGCGAGGGGCCTCCGTGTGCCAAAAATAGGCCACGGGCACAGCCGCGCCCAAAAATAACCGCCCGAAGGACGGGGCGCCAAGTTCGTCCAGCGGAAGAAGGCCACAAAAACGGTTGGGCTATAGCCTTGGGGGGTGGGGCTGGCCAACTTCGTCCGCCGGACTCGGAATGGCGCTAGACTTCGCAAGGGGCCTCCGTGTTCCAAAAATAGGCCGCGGGCACAGCGGCGCCCAAAAATAACCGCCCGAAGGCCGGGGCGCCAAGTTCGTCCAGCGGAAAAAGGCCACAAAAAGGGGTGGGCTATAGCCTTGGGGTGTGGGGCTGGCCAACTTCGTCCTCCGGACTCGGAATGCCGCGAGACTTTGCGAGGGGCCTCCGTGTGCCAAAAATAGGCCGCGGATACAACCGCGTCCAAAAATAACCGCCCGAAGGCCGGGGCGCCAAGTTCGTCCAGCGGAAAAAGGCCACAAAAACGGGTGGGCTATAGCCTTGGGGGGTGGGGCTGGCCAACTTCGTCCGCGGGACTCGGAATGGCACGAGACTTTGCGAGGGGCCTCCGTGTACCAAAAATAGGCCGCGGGCACAGCCGCGCCCAAAAATAACCGCCCGAAGGCCGGGGCGCCACGTTCGTCCAGCCGAAAAAGGCCACAAAAACGGGTGAGCAATAGCCTTGGGGGGTGGGGCTGGCCAACTTCGTCAACCGGACTCGGAATGGCGCGAGACTTTGCGAGGGGCCTCCGTGTGCCAAAAATAGGTCGTGGGCACAGCGGCGCCCAAAAATAACCACCCGAAGACCGGGGCGCCACGTTCGTCCAGCCGAAAAAGGCCACAAAAACGGGTGGGCTATAGCCTTGGGGGGTGGGGCTGGCCAACTCCGTCAACCGGACTCGGAATGGCGAGAGACTTTGCGAGGGGCCTCCGTGTGCCAAAAATAGGTTGCGGGCACAGTGGTGCCCAAAAATAACCACCCGAAGGCCGGGGCGCCAAGTTCGTCCAGCGGAAAAAGGCCACAAAAACGGGTGGGCTATAGCCTTGGGGGGTGGGGCTGGCCAACTTCATCCGCCGGACTCGGAATGGAGCGAGAATTTGCGAGGGGCCTCCGTGTGCAAAAAATAAGCCGCGGGCGCAGCCGCGCCCAAAAATAACCGCCCGATGGCCGTGGCGCCAAGTTCGTCCAGCGGAAAAAGGCCACAAAAACGGGTGGGCGATAGCCTTGGGGGGTGGGGCTTACCAACTTCGCCCGCTGGACTCGGAATGGCGCAAGACTTTGCGAGGGGCCTCCGTGTGCCAAAAATAGGTCGCGGACACAGCGGCGCCCAAAAATAACCACCCGAAGACCGGGGCGCCACGTTCGTCCAGCCGAAAAAGGCCACAAAAACGGGTGGGCTATAGCCTTGGGGGGTGGGGCTGGCCAACTTCGTCAACCGGACTCGGAATGGCGCGAGAATTTACGAGGGGCCTCCGTGTGCCAAAAATAGGTCGCGGGCACAGTGGTGCCCAAAAATAACCACCCGAAGGCCGGGGCGCCAAGTTCGTCCAGCCGAAAAAGGCCACAAAAACGGGTGGGCTATAGCCTTGGGGGGTGGGGCTGGCCAACTCCGTCAACCGGACTCGGAATGGCGCGAGACTTTGCGAGGGGCCTCCGTGTGCCAAAAATAGGTCGCGGGCACAGCGGTGCCCAAAAATAACCACCCGAAGGCCGGGGCGCCAAGTTCGTCCAGCGGAAAAAGGCCACAAAAACGGTTGGGCTATAGCCTTGGGGGTTGCGGCAGGCCAACTTCGTCCGCCGGACTCGGAATGGCGCTAGACTTTGCAAGGGGCCTCCGTGTTCCAAAAATAGGCCGCGGGCACAGCCGCGCCCAAAAATAACCGCCCGACGGCCGGGGCGCCAAGTTCGTCCAGCGGAAAAAGGCCACAAAAAGGGGTGGGCTATAGCCTTGGGGTGTGGGGCTGGCCAACTTCGTCCGCCGGACTCGGAAGGCCGCGAGACTTTAGGAGGGGCCTCCGTGTGCCAAAAATAGGCCGCGGACAGAGCCGCGTCCAAAACTAACCGCCCGAAGGCCGGGGCGCCAAGTTCGTCCAGCGGAAAAAGGCCACAAAAACGGGTGGGCTATAGCCTTGGGGGGTGGGGCTGGCCAACTTCGTCGGCCCGACTCGGAATGGCGCGAGGCTTTACGAGGGGCCTCCGTATGCCAAAAATACGCCGTGGGCACAGCCGCGCCCAAAAATAACCTCCCGAAGGCCGGGGCGCCAAGTTCGTCCAGCCGAAAAAGGCCACAAAAACGGGTGGGCTAGAGCCTTGGGCGGTGGGGCTGGCCCACTTCGTCGGCCGGACTCGGAATGGCGCGAGGCTTTACGAGGGGCCTCCGTGTGCCAAAAATATGCCACGGGCATAGCCGCACCCTAAAATAACCTCCCAAAGGCCGGGGCGCCAAGTTCGTCCAGCGGAAAAAGGCCACAAAAACGGGTGGGCTATAGCCTTGGGGGGTGGGGCTGGCCAACTTCGTCCGTCGGACTCAGAATGACGCGAGACTTTACGAGGGGTCTCCGTTCGCCAAAAATAGGCCGCGGGCACAGCCGCGCCCAAAAATAACCTCCCGAAGGCCGGGGGGTCAGGTTCGTCCAGCGGAAAAAGGCCACAAAAACGGGTGGGCTATAGCCTTGGGGGGTGGGGCTGGCCAACTTCGTCCGCCGGACTCGGAATGGCACGAGACTTTGTTTGGGGCCTCCGTGTACCAAAAATAAGCCGCGGGCACAGCCGCGCCCAAAAATAACTGCCCGAAGGCCGGGGCGCCACGTTCGTCCAGCGGAAAAAGGCCACAAAAACGGGTGGGCTATAGCCTTGGGGGGTGGGGCTGGCCAACTTCATCCGCCGGACTCGGAATGGAGCGAGAATTTGCGAGGGGCCTGCGTGTACAAAAAATAGGCCGCGGGCGCAGCCGCGCCCAAAAATAACCTCCCAAAGGCCGGGGCGCCAAGTTCGTCCAGCGGAAAAAGGCCACAAAAACGGGTGGGCTATAGCCTTGGGGGGTGGGGCTGGCCAACTTCGTCCGTCGGACTCAGAATGACGCGAGACTTTACGAGGGGTCTCCGTTCGCCAAAAATAGGCCGCGGGCGCAGCCGCGCCCAAAAATAACCTCCCGAAGGCCGGGGGGTCAGGTTCGTCCAGCGGAAAAAGGCCACAAAAACGGGTGGGCTATAGCCTTGGGGGGTGGGGCTGGCCAACTTCGTCCGCCGGACTCGGAATGGCACGAGACTTTGTTTGGGGCCTCCGTGTACCAAAAATAAGCCGCGGGCACAGCCGCGCCCAAAAATAACTGCCCGAAGGCCGGGGCGCCACGTTCGTCCAGCGGAAAAAGGCCACAAAAACGGGTGGGCTATAGCCTTGGGGGGTGGGGCTGGCCAACTTCATCCGCCGGACTCGGAATGGAGCGAGAATTTGCGAGGGGCCTGCGTGTACAAAAAATAGGCCGCGGGCGCAGCCGCGCCCAAAAATAACCGCCCGATGGCCGTGGCACCAAGTTCGTCCAGCGGAAAAAAGCCACAAAAACGGGTGGGCTATAGCCTTGGGGGGTGGGGCTGACCAACTTCGTCCGCCGGACTCGGAATGGCGCAAGACTTTGCGAGGGGCCTCCTTGTGCTAAAAATAGGCCGCGGGCACAGCCGCGCCCAAAAATAACTGCCCGAAGGCCGGGGCGCCACGTTCGTCCAGCGGAAAAAGGCCACAAAAACGGGTGGGCTATAGCCTTGGGGGGTGGGGCTGGCCAACTTTGTCAACCGGACTCGGAATGGCGCGAGAATTTGCGAGGGGCCTCCGTGTGCCAAAAATAGGTCGCGGGCACAGTGGTGCCCAAAAATAACCACCCGAAGGCCGGGGCGCCAAGTTCGTCCAGCCGAAAAAGGCCACAAAAACGGGTGGGCTATAGCCTTGGGGGGTGGGGCTGGCCAACTTCATCCGCCGGACTCGGAATGGCGCGAGAATTTGCGAGGGGTCTCCGTGTGCGAAAAATAGGCCGCAGGCACAGCGGCGCCCAAAAATAACCACCCGAAGGCCGGGGAGCCAAGTTTGTCCAGCGGAAAAAGGCCACAAAAACGGGTGGGCTATAGCCTTGGGGGGTGGGGCTGGCCAACTTCGTCCGCCGGACTCCAAATTGCGCAAGACTTTGTGAGGGGCCTCCGTGTGCCAAATCTAAGCCACAGGCACAGCCGCGCCCAAAAATAACCGCCCGAAGGCCATGGCGCCAAGTTTGTCCAGCGGAAAAAGGCCACAAAAACGGGTGGGCTATAGCCTTGGCGGGTGGGGCTGACCAACTTCGTCCGCCGGACTCGGAATGGCGCAAGACTTTGCGAGGGGCCTTCGTGTGCCAAAAATAAGCCGCGGGCACAGCGGCGCCCAAAAATAACCGCCCGAAGGCTGGGGCGCCAAGTTCGTCCAGCGGAAAAAGGCCACAAAAAGGGGTGGGCTATAGCCTTGGGGTGTGGGGCTGGCCAACTTCGTCCGCCGGACTCGGAATGGCGCGAGACTTTGCGAGTAGCCTTCGTGTGCCAAAAATAAGCCGTGGGCACAGCCGCACCCAAAAATAACCGCCCGAAGGCCGGGCGCCAAGTTCTTTCAGCGGAAAAAGGCCACAAAAAGGGGTGGGCTATAGCCTTGGGGTGTGGGGCTGGTCAACTTCGTCCGCCGGACTCGGAATGGCGCGATAATTTGCGAGGGGCCTCCGTGTCCCAAAAATAGGCCGCGGGCACAGCCGTACCAAAAACTAACCGCTCGAAGGCCGTGGCGCCAAGTTCGTCTAGCGGAAAAAGGCCACAAAAACGGGTGGGCTATAGCCTTGGGGTGTGGGGCTGGCCAACTTCGTCCACCGGACTCGGAATGGCGCGAGACTTTGCGAGGGGCCTCCGTGTGCCAAATATAGGCCGCGGGCACAGCGGCGCCCAAAAATAACCACCCGAAGGCTGGGGAGCCAAGTTTGTCCAGCGGAAAAAGGCGACAAAAAATGGGTGGGCTACAGCCTTGGGGGGTGGGGCTGGCCAACTTCGTCCGCCGGACTCCAAATTGCCCAAGACTTTGCGAGGGGCCTCCGTGTGCCAAAACTAAGCCACAGGCACAGCCGTGCCCAAAAATAACCGCCCGAAGGCCATGGCGCCAAGTTTGTCCAGCGGAAAAAGGCCACAAAAACGGGTGGGCTATAGCCTTGGCGGGTGGGGCTGACCAACTTCGTCCGCCGGACTCGGAATGGCGCAAGACTTTGCGAGGGGCCTTCGTGTGCCAAAAATAAGCCGCGGGCACAGCGGCGCCCAAAAATAACCGCCCGAAGGCTGGGGCGCCAAGTTCGTCCAGCGGAAAAAGGCCACAAAAAGGGGTGGGCTATAGCCTTGGGGTGTGGGGCTGGCCAACTTCGTCCGCCGGACTCGGAATGGCGCGAGACTTTGCGAGGAGCCTCCGTGTGCCAAAAATAGGCCGCGGACACAGCTGCGTCCAAAAATAACCGCCCGAAGGCCGTGGCGCCAAGTTCGTCCAGCGGAAAAAGGCCACAAAAACGGGTGGGCTATAGGCTTGGGGGGTGGGGCTGGCCAACTTCGTCGGCCGGATTCGGAATGGCGCGAGGCTTTACATGGGGCCTCCGTGTGTCAAAACTACGCCGTGGGCACAGCCGCGCCCAAAAATAACCTCCCGAAGGCCGGAGCGCCATGTTCGTCCAGCCGAAAAAGGCCACAAAAACGGGTGGGCTATAGCCTTGGGGGGTGGGGCTGGCCAACTTCGTCCGCCGGACTCGGAATGTCACGAGACTTTGCGAGGGGCCTCCGTGTGCCAAAAATAGGCCGCGGGCACAGCCGCGCCCAAAAATAACCGTCCGAAGGCCGGGGCGCCAAGTTCGTCCAGCGGAAAAAGGCCACAAAAAGGGGTGGGCTATAGCCTTGGGGTGTGCGGCTGGCCAACTTCGTCCGCCGGACTCGGAATGGCACGAGAATTTGCGAGGGGCCTCCGTGTCCCAAAAATAGGCCGCGGGCACAGCCGCGCCCAAAAATAACCGCTCGAAGGCCGGGGCGCCAAGTTCGTCCAGCGGAAAAAGGCCACAAAAACGGGTGGGCTATAGCCTTGGGGGGTGGGGCTGGCCAACTTCGTCGGCCAGACTCGGAATGGCGCGAGGCTTTACGAGGGGCCTCCGTATGCCAAAAATACGCCGTGGGCACAGCCGCGCCCAAAAATAACCTCCCGAAGGCCGGGGCGCCAAGTTCGTCCAGCCGAAAAAGGCCACAAAAACGGGTGGGCTAGAGCCTTGGGCGGTGGGGCTGGCCCACTTCGTCGGCCGGACTCGGAATGGCGCGAGGCTTTACGAGGGGCCTCCGTGTGCCAAAAATATGCCGCGGGCATAGCCGCGCCCTAAAATAACCTCCCAAAGGCCGGGGCGCCAAGTTCGTCCAGCGGAAAAAGGCCACAAAAACGGGTGGGCTATAGCCTTGGGGGGTGGGGCTGGCCAACTTCGTCCGTCGGACTCAGAATGACGCGAGACTTTACGAGGGGCCTCCGTTCGCCAAAAATAGGCCGCGGGCATAGCCGGCCCAAAAATAACCTCCCGAAGGCCGGGGCGTCAGGTTCGTCCAGCGGAAAAAGGCCACAAAAACGGGTGGGCTATAGCCTTGGGGGGTGGGGCTGGCCAACTTCGTCCGCCGGACTCGGAATGGCACGAGACTTTGCTTGGGGCCTCCGTGTACCAAAAATAGGCCGCGGGCACAGCCGCGCCCAAAAATAACTGCCCGAAGGCCGGGGCGCCACGTTCGTCCAGCGGAAAAAGGCCACAAAAACGGGTGGGCTATAGCCTTGGGGGGTGGGGCTGGCCAACTTCATCCGCCGGACTCGGAATGGAGCGAGAATTTGCGAGGGGCCTGCGTGTACAAAAAATAGGCCATGGGCGCAGCCGCGCCCAAAAATAACCGCCCGATGGCCGTGGCACCAAGTTCGTCCAGCGGAAAAAAGCCACAAAAACGGGTGGGCTATAGCCTTGTGGGGTGGGGCTGACCAACTTTGTCCGCCGGACTCGGAATGGCGCAAGACTTTGCGAGGGGCCTCCTTGTGCCAAAAATAGGCCGCGGGCACAGCCGCGCCCAAAAATAACTGCCCGAAGGGCGGGGCGCCACGTTCGTCCAGCGGAAAAAGGCCACAAAAACGGGTGGGCTATAGCCTTGGGGGGTGGGGCTGGCCAACTTCGTCAATCGGACTCGGAATGGCGCGAGAATTTGCGAGGGGCCTCCGTGTGCCAAAAATAGGTTGCGGGCACAGTGGTGCCCAAAAATAACCACCCGAAGGCCGGGGCGCCAAGTTCGTCCAGCCGAAAAAGGCCACAAAAACGGGTGGGCTATAGCCTTGGGCGGTGGGGCTGGCCCACTTCATCCGCCGGACTCGGAATGGCGCGAGAATTTGCGAGGGGTCTCCGTGTGCGAAAAATAGGCCGCAGGCACAGCCGCGCCCAAAAATAACTGCCCGAAGGACGGGGCGCCAAGTTCGTCCAGCGGAAAAAGGCCACAAAAACGGGTGGGCTATAGCCTTGGGGGGTGGGGCTGGCCAACTTCGTCCGCCGGACTCAGAATTGCGCGAGACTTTGCGAGGGGCCTCCGTGTGCCAATACTAAGCCACAGGCACAGCCGCCCCCTAAAATAACCGCCCGAAGGCCGGGGCACCAAGTTCGTCCAGCGGAAAAAGGCCACAAAAACGGGTGGGCTATAGCCTTGGGGTGTGGGGCTGGCCAACTTCGTCCGCCGGACTCGGAATGGCGCGAGAATTTGCGAGGGGTCTCTGTGTCCCAAAAATAGGCCGTGGGCACAGCCGTACCCAAAAATAACCGCTCGAAGGCCGTGGCGCCAAGTTCGTCCAGCGGAAAAAGGCCACAAAAACGGGTGGGCTATAGCCTTGGGGTGTGGGGCTGGCCAACTTCGTCCACCTGACTCGGAATGGCGCGAGACTTTGCGAGGGGCCTCCGTGTGCCAAAAAGAGGCCGCGGGCACAGCGGCGCCCAAAAATAACCACCCGAAGGCCGGGGAGCCAAGTTTGTCCAGCGGAAAAAGGCCACAAAAACGGGTGGGCTATAGCCTTGGGGGGTGGGGCTGGCCAACTTCGTCCGCCGGACCCGGAATGGTGCAAGACTTTGCGAGGGGCCTCCGTGTGCCAAAAATAGGCCACGGGCACAGACGCGCCCAAAAATAACCGCCCGAAGGCCGTGGTGCCAAGTTCGTCCAGCGGAAAAAGGCCACAAAAACGGGTGGGCTATCGCCTTGGGGGGTGGGGCTGACCAATTTCGTCCCGCCGGACTCGGAATTGCGCGAGACTTTGAGAGGGGACTCCGTGGTGCTAAATTAGTCCGCTGGCACAGCGGCGCCCAAAAATTACCCCCCGAAGGCTGGGGAGCCAAGTTTGTCCAGCGGAAAAAGGCGACAAAAAATGGGTGGGCTACAGCCTTGGGGGGTGGGGCTGGCCAACTTCGTCCGCCGGACTCCAAATTGCGCAAGACTTTGCGAGGGGCCTCCTTGTGCCAAAACTAAGCCACGGGCACAGCAGCGCCGCAAAATAACCGCCCAAGGCCATGGCGCCAAGTTTGTCCAGCGGAAAAAGGCCACAAAAACGGGTGGGCTATGGCCTTGGCGGGTGGGGCTGACCAACTTCGTCCGCCGGACTCGGAATGGCGCAAGACTTTGCGAGGGGCCTTCGTGTGCCAAAAATAAGCCGCGGGCACAGCGGCGCCCAAAAATAACCGCCCGAAGGCTGGGGCACCAAGTTCGTCCAGCGGAAAAAGGCCACAAAAAGGGGTGGGCTATAGCCTTGGGGTGTGGAGCTGGCCAACTTCGTCCGCCGGACTCGGAATGGCGCGAGACTTTGCGAGGAGCCTCCGTGTGCCAAAAATAGGCCGCGGACACAGCTGCGCCCAAAAATAACCGCCTGAAGGCCGTGGCGCCAAGTTCGTCCAGCGGAAAAAGGCGACAAAAACGGGTGGGCTATAGGCTTGGGGGGTGGGGCTGGCCAACTTCGTCGGCCGGACTCGGAATGGCGCGAGGCTTTACATGGGGCCTCCGTGTGTCAAAACTACGCCGTGGGCACAGCCGCGCCCAAAAATAACCTCCCGAAGGCCGGGGCGCCATGTTCGTCCAGCCGAAAAAGGCCACAAAAACGGGTGGGCTATAGCCTTGGGGGGTGGGGCTGGCCAACTTCGTCCGCCGGACTCGGAATGTCACGAGACTTTGCGAGGGGCCTCCGTGTGCTGGTGGGGGTAGGCCGCGGGCACAGCCGCGCCCAAAAATAACCGTCCGAAGGCCGGGCGCCAAGTTCGTCCCAGCGGAAAAAGGCCACAAAAAGGGGTGGGCTATAGCCTTGGGGTGTGCGGCTGGCCAACTTCGTCCGCCGGACTCAGAATGGCACGAGAATTTGCGAGGGGCCTCCGTGTCCCAAAAATAGGACGCGGGCACAGCCGCGCCCAAACATAACCGCTCGAAGGCCGGGGCGCCAAGTTCGTACAGCGGAAAAAGGCCACAAAAACGGGTGGGCTATAGCCTTGGGGGTGGGGCTGACCAACCGTCCGCCGGGAGTCGGAATGGCTTAAGACTTTGCGAGGGGCCTTCGTGTGTCAAAAAATATGCCATGGGCACAGCCGCGCAAAAATAACCGCCCGAAGGCCGGGCGCCAAGTTCGTCCAGTGGAAAAAGGCCACAAAAGGGGTGGGCTATAGCCTTGGGGTGTGGGGCTGGCCAACTTCGTCCGCGGACTCGGAATGGTACGAGACTTTGCGAGGAGTCTCCGTGTGCCAAAAATAGGCCAGCCACAGGCGCAGCGGCGCCAAAAATAACCGCCCGAAGGCCGGGGAGCCAAGTTCGTCCAGCGGAAAAAGGCCACAAAAACGGGTGGGCTATAGCCTTGGGGGGTGGGGCTGGCCAACTTCGTCCGCCGGACTCGAAATTGCGCAAGCCTTTGCGAGGGGCCTCCGTGTGCCAAAACTAAGCCACAGGCACAGCCGCGCCCAAAAATAACCGCCCGAAGGCCATGGCGCCAAGTTCGTCCAGCGGAAAAAGGCCACAAAAACGGGTGGGCTATAGCCTTGGGGGGTGGGGCTGACCAACTTCGTCCGTCGGACTCGGAATGGCGCGAGACTTTGCGAGGAGCCTCCATGTGCCAAAAATAGGCCGCGGACACAGCGGCGCCCAAAAATAACCGCCCGAAGGCCGGGGCGCCAAGTTCGTCCAGCGGAAAAAGGCCACAAAAACGGGTGGTCTATAGTCTTGGGGGGTGGGGCTGGCCAATTTCGTCCGCCGGACTCGGAATGGCGCGAGACTTTGCGACGCGCCTCCATGTGCCAAAAATAGGCCGCGGCCACAGCCGCGTCCGAAAATACCAGCCCGAAGGCCGGGGCGCCAAGTTCGTCCAGCGGAAAAAGGCCACAAAAACGGGTGGGCTATAGCCTTGGGGGGTGGGGCTGGCCAACTTCGTCGGCCTGACTCGGAATGGCGCGAGGCTTTACAAGGGGCCTCCATGTGCCAAAAATACACCGTGGGCACAGCCGCGCCCAAAAATAACCTCCCGAAGGCTGGGGCGCCAAGTTCGTCCAGCCGAAAAAGGCCACAAAAACGGGTGGGCTATAGCCTTGGGGGGTGGGGCTGGCCAACTTCGTCCGACGGACTCGAAATGGCACGAGACTTTGCGAGGGGCCTCCGTGTGCCAAAAATAGGCCACGGGCACAGCCGCACCCAAAAATAACCGTCCGAAGGCCGGGGCGCCAAGTTCGTCCAGCGGAAAAAGGCCACAAAAAGGGGTGGGCTATAGCCTTGGGGTGTGCGGCTGGCCAACTTCGTCCGCCGGACTCGGAATGGCGCGAGAATTTGTGAGGGGCCTCCGTGTGCCAAAAATAGGCCACGGGCACAGCCGCACCCAAAAATAACCGCTCGAAGGCCGGGGCGCCTGTTAGTAATATGCCCTAAAGGCCAATCAAATGGTGTTTGATTGTTTAGGGAATTATTGTATTTGAATAGCATTTTGATATTTATAAAATGGCAAAGTTATCAATATTCATATATTAATTTAATGAATATATTCCAAGAAGTAAAATAGTTAAGGAACACATTCTCGAGTTTGTCGAGAATATGAAACGTGCATCCTTTGTACTATACTTCTAAAATAGTTCCTAGTGGTGGATTTATGATTGGACATTATAAATTCCTATAAACACTAGTATGTGTTATGACTCCTTATAGTATGTGATACTAAAATGGATGGTGAGTTTCATATCATTGACATGAGATGTCAAGTCAAACACATAGGTACTTGTTGAGAGAACGAGTTTTACTGAACTTGACCAAATATAGTAAGCCATATGGTTTTGGGTGTTAATGGCTTATTATACATTGTATTAGACACTATGTTTAGTAATGGTCTTTAGACCTGAGGCATAACATATGTCTTATACATAGACATCTCTGATATGTGAAAGCATAATGATTGATTCCTAATCACGGAAGAGATCTAGCAATAGCTGTCATGGTTGGCTATGTATGAAGACAAGTGTATGGCCAATATGGAATTCATCACTTTGTAATATACAAAAAGGATGTCCCTATGAGATAATATGAATTGGCATGAGAAATCCTTGGCCAAGGTGAAATATATTTGAAGGAGTTCAAATTATATTTTCATGTCAAGTTCATTTAGATTTATTTTGAGATAAAGCATAAGTGCTTAACATAATAAACCATAAGCCGTGCTTTTCTCTGGACATGGATGATGAAGAGACCAAGACATAGAGATACAATGGAATAGGTTCTATAGATCCAACAATTCTTGTTATTTGGATAGTTGTGATATACTGCTAGGTGTCACTCATGACTTGTAGAAACCTTAAGATCAATATTGGTAAAGCGTATTAGCAATGCATCTTAAGGTCATTAGAAAAGTTCTAATTGATGACTAAAGAGTTTAGCATCATTTAATGAATAAAGAGTTATCATTAAAATAGTTCTACTACCTTATAACTAAGAACCTAAAAGGTCACACACTAAATAGAAATGAAAAAGGAGTTACTAGAAAATGAGAAGTTAAATTTCCTAATTTTAGGAAAATCAATATTTATATTATAATTCATTGAGAATGAATATATATATAAATATATCTTAAATATGATTTAAGATAGAAATTTAGATGTTCCATAAATAGTTTAAGGAACAAAATAAATTTCGTAAATCCTCCATTAAACATTATGTAATATCGAGCACGTAAAATGACCATTTTGGACATGTTCGGGTTCATATATGATTATGGACTTCTAGGCCAATTTTGGGTTTAGAATTTTGGGCTTTTATTGGATCTAATATGGATTAAGAGAAAGCATTAGAACATGTCACAAAATAAGCCCACATTTAACCATTTGATTTGATCAAAATGGGGTTAATTAATTAATTACGAAATTAATTAATTTAGCTATTTATTTATTTGATTAAATAATTTATTTAAGTGATAAGATCACTTTCAATAAATAATAGCTAAGTGGGTGGGTCTAGCACATGATAATGTTTGGTGCCATTATTAGAGATAATGGTAGCTTTATTTGGTGGGATGAATCATCATGAACTAGCATTCATGTTTCTTCATTATCTCTCTCATTTCAAAACGAAATTTCGAGATTCCAAATCCTCTGAACTCCTAGAACATTTCTAAGTGTGGACTAATTAGAGGCATCACAATTGGGGTGCTTTAAGGATCTCAGATCGTGGCAAAACAGAAGCTGTTCGTGCAGAGCTGTGTTTTCTGGACAGTGTTCGTAGCTTGCTGTTTTCAGTCGTTTCCTCCTACCTCACGAAGTCTTTTTCGAAACTGCAAGTGAGGTAATTAAACGTCAATCTTTCCTCTTGATTTTCGTTTTTGAATGAAGCCGATCCGAGGTTTCTAGAGCTTCCGCCGTCCGTTTTAATTTTACTGCACAAAAGTTGCGATTTTAGGAACCTAATGGACAAATGTTGTCCTTCAGCGCCAAGTTCGTCCAGCGGAAAAAGGCCACAAAACGGGTGGGCTATAGCCTTGGGGGTGGGGCTGGCCAACTTCATCCGCCGGACTCGAATGGCGCGAGAATTTGTGAGGGGCCTCCGTGTGCCAAAAATAGGCCGCAGGCACAGCCGCGCCAAAAATAACCGCCCAAGGACGGGGCGACACGTTCGTCCAGCGGAAAATGGCCACAAAACCGGGTGGGCTATACCCTGGGGGGGTGGGGCTGGCCAACTTCGTCCGCCGGACTCGGAATTGCGCGAGACTTTGCGAGGGGCCTCCGTGTGCTAAAACTAAGCCACAGGCACAGCCGCGCCAAAAATAACCGCCCGAAGGCCGGGCACCAAGTTCGGCCCAGCGGAAAAAGGCCACAAAAACGGGTGGGCTATAGCCTTGGGGGGTTGGGCGGGCCAACTTCATCCGCCGGACCCGGAATGGCGCGAAGCTTTACGAGGGGCATCCGTGTAACAAAAATAGGCCGCGGGAACAGCCGCGCCAAAAAATAACCGCCCGAAGGCCGGGCCCCTAGTTCGTCTCGCGTAAACAGCCCACAAAAATGGGTGGGCTATAGCCTTGGGGGGTGGGGCTGGCCAACTTCATCCGCCGGACTCGGAATGGCACGAGAATTTGTGAGGGGCCTCCGTGTGCGAAAAATAGGCCGCGGGCACAGCGGCGCCTAAAAATTACCGCCTGAAGGCCGGGGAGCCAAGTTCGTCCAGCGGAAAAAGGCCACAAAAACGGGTGGGCTATAGCCTTGGGGGGTGGGGCTGGCCAACTTCGTCCGCCGGACTAGAAATTGCGCAAGACTTTGCGAGGGGCCTCCGTGTGCCAAAACTAAGCCACAGGCACAGCCGCGGCCAAAAATAACCGCCCAAAGGCCGTGGCGCCAAGTTCGTCCAGCGGAAAAAGGCCACAAAAACGGGTGGGCTATAGCCTTGGCGGGTGGGGCTGACCAACTTCGTCCGCCGGACTCGGAATGGCGAAAGACTTTGCGAGGGGCCTTCGTGTGCCAAAAATAAGCCGCGGGCACAGCCGCGCCCAAAAATACCCGCCCGAAGGCCGGGGCGCCAAGTTCGTCCAGCGGAAAAAGGCCACAAAAACGGGTGGGCTATAGCCTTGGGGGGTAGGGCGGGCCAACTTCGTCCGCCGGACACGGAATGGCGCGAGACTTTGCGAGGCGCCTCCGTGTGCCAAAAATAGGCCGCGGGCACGGCCGCGCCAAAAAATACCCGCCCGAAGGCCGGGGCGCCAAGTTCGTCCAGCGGAAAAAGGCCACAAAAAGGGGTGGGCTATAGCCTTGGGGTGTGGGGCTGGCCAACTTCGTCCGCCGGACTCGGAATGGCACGAGAATTTGCGAGGGGCCTCCGTGTGTGAAAAATAGGCCGCAGGCACAGCGGCGCCCAAAAATTACCGCCCGAAGGCCGGGGCGCCAAGTTCGTCCAGCGGAAAAAGGTCACAAAAACGGTTGGGGCATAGCCTTGGGGGGTGGGGCTGGCCAACTTCGTCCGCCGGACTCGGAATGGTGCGAGACTTTGCGAGGCACCTCCGTGTGCCAAAAATAGGCCTCGGGCACAGCCGCACCAAAAAATACCCGCCCGAAGGCCGGGGCGCCAAGTTCGTCCAGCGGAAAAAGGCCACAAAAAGGGGTGGGCTATAGCCTTGGGGTGTGGGGCTGGCCAACTCCGTCCGCCGGACTCGGAATGGTGCGAGACTTTGCGAGGAGCCTCCGTGTGCCAAAAATAGGCCGCGGGCACAGCGGTGCCCAAAAATAACCGCCCGAAGGCCGGGGCGCCAAGTGCGTCCCAGCGGAAAAAGGCCACAAAACGGGTGGGCTATAGCCTTGGGGGTGGGGCTGGCCAACTTCATCCGCCTGGACTCGGAATGGAGCGAGAATTTGCGAGGGGCCTCCGTGTGCCAAAATAGGACATGGGCCCAGCCGCGCCCAAAAATAACCGCCTGAAGGCCGGGGCGCCAAGTTCGTCCGGCGGAAAAAGGCCACAAAAACGGGTGGGCTATAGCCTTGGGGGGTGGGGCTTACCAACTTCGCCCGCCGGACTCGGAATGGCGCGAGACTTTGCGAGGGGCCTCCGTGTGCCAAAAATAGGTCGCGGGCACAGCGGCGCCCAAAAATAACCCCCCGAAGACCGGGGCGCCACGTTCGTCCTGCCGAAAAAGGCCACAATAACGGGTGGGCTATAGCCTTGGGGGGTGGGGCTGGCCAACTTCGTCAACCGGACTCGGAATGGCGCGAGAATTTGCGAGGGGCCTCCGTGTGCCAAAAATAGGTCGCGGGCACAGTGGTGCCCAAAAATAACCACCCGAAGGCCGGGGCGCCAAGTTCGTCCAGCCGAAAAAGGCCACAAAAACGGGTGGGCTATAGCCTTGGGGGGTGGGGCTGGCCAACTTCATCCGCCGGACTCGGAATGGAGCGACAATTTGCGAGGGGCCTCCGTGTGCCAAAAATAGGCCGCGGGCGTAGCCGCGCCCAAAAATAACCGCCCGATGGCCGTGGCGCCAAGTTCGTCCAGCGGAAAAAGGCCACAAAAACGGTTGGGCTATAGCCCTGGGGGGTGGGGCTGGCCAACTTCGTCCGCCGGATTCGGAATGGCGCGAGACTTTACGAGGGGCCTCCGTGTGCCAAAAATAGACCGAGGGCACAACCGCGCCGAAAATAACAGCCCAAGGCCGGGCGCCAAGTTCGTTCAGCGGAAAAAAGCCACAAAAACAGGTGGGCTATAGCCTTGGGGGGTGGGGTTGGCCAACTTCGTCCGCCGGACTCGGAATGGAGCAAGACTTTGCAAGGGGCCTCCGTGTTCCAAAAATAGGCCCACGGGCGCAGACGCGCCAAAAATAACCGCCCCCGAAGGCCGTGGCGCCAAGTTCGTCCTGCGGAAAAAGGCCACAAAACGGGTGGGCTATAGCCTTGGGGGTGGGGCTGACCACCTTCGTCCGCCGGACTCGGGAGGGCGCGAGACTTTGCGAGGGGCCTCCGTGTGGCAAAATAGGTCACGCGGGCACAGCCGTGACCATAAATAACCGCCCGAAGGCCGGGGCGCCAAGTTCGTCCAGCGGAAAAAGGCCACAAAAACGGTTGGGCTATAGCCTTGGGGGTTGCGGCTGGCCAACTTTGTCCGCCGGACTCGGAATGGCGCTAGACTTTGCAAGGGGCCTCCGTGTTCCAAAAATAGGCCGCGGGCACAGCCGCGCCCAAAAATAACCGCCCGAAGGCCGGGGCGCCAAGTTCGTCCAGCGGAAAAAGGCCACAAAAAGGGGTGGGCTATAGCCTTGGGGTGTGGGGCTGTCCAACTTCTTCCGCCTCGGACTCGGAAGGCCACAGACTTTAGGAGGGGCCTCCGTGTGCCAAAAATAGGACGCAGACACAGCCGCGTCCAAAACTACCCCCCCGACGGCCGGGGCGCCAAGTACGTCCAGCGGAAAAAGGCCACAAAAACGGGTGGGCTATAGCCTTGGGGGTGGGGCTGGCCAACTTCGTCGGGCCAGACTCGGAATGGCGCGAGGCTTTACGAGGGGCCTCCGTATGCCAAAATACGCCGTGGGCACAGCCGCGCCAAAAATAACCTCCCGAAGGCCGGGCGCCAAGTTCGTCCAGCCGAAAAGGCCACAAAACGGGCTCGGCTATAACCTTGAGGGGTGGGGCTGGCCAACTTCGTCCACCGGATTCGGAATGGCGCAAGACTTGGCGAGGGGGCCTCCGTGTGCCTAAACTAAGCCAACGGCACAGCCGCACCCAAAAATAACCGCCCGAAGGCCGGGGCGCCAAGTTCGTCCAGCGGAAAAAGCCCACAAAAACGGGTGGGCTATAGCCTTGTGGGGTGGGGCTGGCCAACTTCATCCGCCGGACTCGGAATGGAGCGAGAATTTGCGACGGACCTCCGTGTGCCAAAAATAGGCCGCGGTCGCAGCCTCGCCAAAAATAACCGCCCGATGGCCGTGGCGCCAAGTTCGTCCAGCGGAAAAAGGCCACAAAAACGAGTGGGCTATAGCCTTGGGGGGTGGGGCTGGCCAACTTCGTCCGCCGGATTCGGAATGGCGCGAGACTTTGCGAGGGGCCTCCGTGTGCCAAAAATAGACCATGGGCACAGCCGCGCCAAAAAATAACCACCCGAAGGCCGGGGCGCCAAGTTCGTCCAGCGGAAAAAGGCCACAAAAACGGGCGGGCTATAGCCTTGGGGGGTGGGGCTGGCCAACTTCGTCCGCCGGACTCGGAATGGTGCAAGACTTTGCGAGGGGCCTCCGTGTGCCAAAAATAGGCCACGGGCACAGACGCGCCCAAAAATAACCGCCCGAAGGCCGTGGCGTTGTTCGTCCAGCGGAAAAAGGCCACAAAAACGGGTGGGCTATAGCCTTGGGGGGTGGGGCTGACCAACTTCGTCCGCCGGACTCGGAATGGCGCGAGACTTTGCGAGGGGCCTCCGTGTGCCAAAAATAGGCCGCGGGCACAGCCGCGCCCAAAAATAACCGCCCGAAGGACGGGGCGCCAAGTTCGTCCAGCGGAAAAAGGCCACAAAAACGGTTGGGCTATAGCCTTGCGGGGTTGCGGCTGGCCAACTTCGTCCCGCCGGACTCGGAATGGCGCTAGACTTTCAAGGGGCCTCCGTGTGCCAAAAATAGGCCGTGGGCACAGCCGCGCCCAAAAATAAACGCCCGAAGGCCGGGGCGCCAAGTTCGTCCAGCGGAAAAAGGCCACAAAAAGCGGTGGGCTATAGCCTTGGGGTGTGGGGCTGTCCAACTTCGTCCGCCGGACTCGGAAGGCCGCGAGACTTTAGGAGGGGCCTCCGTGTGCCAAAAATAGGCCGCGGACACAGCCGCGTCCAAAACTAACCGCCCGAAGGCCGGGGCGCCAAGTTCGTCCAGCGGAAAAAGGCCACAAAAACGGGTCGGCTATAGCCTTGGGGGGGGGCTGGCCAACTTCGTCGGCCAGAGACTCGAATGGCGCGAGGCTTTTACGAGGGGCCTCCGTGAGCCAAAAATAGGCCGCGGACACAGCCGCGACCTAAACCAACCGCCCGAAGGCCGGGGCGGCAAGTTCGTCCAGCCGAAAAAGGCCACAAAAACGGGTCGGCTATAGCCTTGAGGGGTGGGGCTGGCCAACTTCGTCCACCGGATTCGGAATGGCGCAAGACTTGGCGAGGGGCCTCCGTGTGCCTAAACTAAGCCAAAGGCACAGCCGTACCCAAAAATAACCGCCCAAGGCCGGGCGCCAAGTTCGTCCAGCGGAAAAGCCCACAAAAACGGGTGGGCTATAGCCTTGTGGGTGGGGCTGGCCAACTTCATCCGCCCGGACTCGGAATGGAGCGAGAATTTGCGACGGACCTCCGTGTGCCAAAAATAGGCGCGTGCGCAGCAGCCGCGCAAAAATAACCTCCCCGATGGCCGGGCGCCAAGTTCGTCCAGCGGAAAAAGGCCACAAAAACGAAAAAGTTCGCCACAAAACCACAAAAAGGCGGGCTATAGCCTTGGGGGGTGGGGCTGGCCAACTTCGTCCGCCGGACACGGAATGGCGCGAGACTTTGCGAGGGGCCTCCGTGTGCCAAAAATAGGCCACGGGCACAGACGCTCCCAAAAATAACCGCCCGAAGGCCGTGGCGCCAAGTTCGTCCAGCGGAAAAAGGCCACAAAAACGGTCGGGCTATACCCTTGGGGGGTGGGGCTGACCAACTTCGTCCGCCGGACTCGGAATGGCGTAAGACTTTGCGAGGGGCCTTCGTGTGCCAAAAATAAGCCGCGGACACAGCCGCGACCAAAAATAACCGCCCGAAGGCCTGGGCGCCAAGTTCGTCCAGCGGAAAAAGGCCACAAAACGTTTGGGCTATAGCCGTGGGGGTGGGGCTGGCCAACTTCCGCGCCGGACTCGGAATGGCGCTAGACTTTGCAAGGGGCCTCCGTGTTCCAAAAATAGGCCGCGGGCACAGCCGCGCCCAAAAATAACCGCCCGAAGGCCGGGGCGCCAAGTTCGTCCAGCGGAAAAAGGCCACAAAAAGGGGTGGGCTATAGCCTTGGGGTGTGGGGCTGGCCAACTTCGTCCGCGGGACTCGGAATGGCACGAGACTTTGCGAGGGGCCTCCGTGTACCAAAAATAGGTCGCGGATACAAACCGCGTCAAAAATAACCGCCCAAGGCCGGGCGCCAAGTTCGTCCAGCGGAAAAAGGCCACAAAAAGGGGTGGGCTATAGCCTTGGGGTGTGGGGCTGGCCAACTTCGTCCGCGGGACTCGGAATGGCACGAGACTTTGCGAGGGGCCTCCGTGTACCAAAAATAGGCCGCGGGCACAGCCGCGCCCAAAAATAACCGCCCGAAGGCCGGGGCGCCACGTTCGTCCAGCCGAAAAAGGCCACAAAAACGGGTGAGCAATAGCCTTGGGGGGTGGGGCTGGCCAACTTCGTCAACCGGACTCGGAATGGCGCGAGACTTTGCGAGGGGCCTCCGTGTTCCAAAAATAGGTCGCGGGCACAGCGGCGCCCAAAAATAACCCCCCGAAGCCCGGGGCGCCACGTTCGTCCAGCCGAAAAAGGCCACAAAAACGGGTGGGCTATAGCCTTGGGGGGTGGGGCTGGCCAACTCCGTCAACCGGACTCGGAATGGCGAGAGACTTTGCGAGGGGCCTCCGTGTGCTGTGGGAATAGGGTGCGGGCACATTGCGGCCCAAAAACCCCCACCCGAAGGCCGGGGCGCCAAGTTCGTCCAGCGGAAAAAGGCCACAAAAACGGGTGGGCTATAGCCTTGGGGGGTGGGGCTGGCCAACTTCATCCGCCGGACTCGGAATGGAGCGAGAATTTGCGAGGGGCCTCCGTGTGCAAAAAATAAGCCGCGGGCGCAGCCGCGCCCAAAAATAACCGCCCGAAGGCCGGGGCGCCAAGTTCGTCCAGCGGAAAAAGGCCACAAAAAGGGGTGGGCTATAGCCTTGGGGTGTGGGGCTGGCCAACTTCGTCCTCCGGACTCGGAATGCCGCGAGACTTTGCGAGGGGCCTCCGTGTGCCAAAAATAGGCCGCGGATACAACCGCGTCCAAAAATAACCGCCCGAAGGCCGGGGCGCCAAGTTCGTCCAGCGGAAAAAGGCCACAAAAACGGGTGGGCTATAGCCTTGGGGGGTGGGGCTGGCCAACTTCGTCCGCGGGACTTGGAATGGCACGAGACTTTGCGAGGGGCCTCCGTGTACCAAAAATAGGCCACGGGCACAGCCGCGCCCAAAAATAACCGCCCGAAGGCCGGGGCGCCACGTTCGTCCAGCCGAAAAAGGCCACAAAAACGGGTGAGCAATAGCCTTGGGGGGTGGGGCTGGCCAACTTCGTCAACCGGACTCGGAATGGCGCGAGACTTTGCGAGGGGCCTCCGTGTGCCAAAAATAGGTCGTGGGCACAGCGGCGCCCAAAAATAACCACCCGAAGACCGGGGCGCCACGTTCGTCCAGCCGAAAAAGGCCACAAAAACGGGTGGGCTATAGCCTTGGGGGGTGGGGCTGGCCAACTCCGTCAACCGGACTCGGAATGGCGAGAGACTTTGCGAGGGGCCACCGTGTGCCAAAAATAGGTTGCGGGCACAGTGGTGCCCAAAAAATAACCACCAAGGCCGGGGCGCCAAGTTCGTCCAGCGGAAAAAGGCCACAAAACGGGTGGGCTATAGCCTTGGGGGGTGGGGCTGGCCAACTTCATCCGCCGGACTCGGACAGGAGCGAGAATTTGCGAGGGGCATCCGTGTGCAAAAAATAAGCGTGCGCAGCCGCGCCCAAAAATAACTGCCCGATGGCCGTGGCGCCAAGTTCGTCCAGCGGAAAAAGGCCACAAAAACGGGTGGGCTATAGCCTTGGGGGGTGGGGCTTACCAACTTCGCCCGCCGGACTCGGAATGGCGCAAGACTTTGCGAGGGCCTCCGTGTGCCAAAATAGGTCGCGGACACAGCGGCGCCCAAAAATAACCACCCGAAGACCGGGCGCCACGTTCGTCCAGCCGAAAATGCCACAAAACGGGTGGGCTATAGCCTTGGGGGTGGGGCTGGCCAACTTAGTCACCCGGACTCGGAATGGAGCGAGAATTTGCGAGGGGCCTCCGTGTGTGCCAAAATAGGTCGCGGCACAGTGGTGCCCAAAAATAACCACCCGAAGGCCGGGCGCCAAGTTCGTCCAGCCGAAAAAGGCCACAAAAACGGGTGGGCTATAGCCTTGGGGGTGGGGCTGGCCAACTCCGTCAACCGGACTCGAATGGCGCGAGACTTTGCGAGGGGCCTCCGTGTGCCAAAAATAGGTCGCGGGCACAGCGGTGCCCAAAATAACCACCCGAAGGCCGGGCGCCAAGTTCGCCCAGCGGAAAAAGGCCACAAAATTGGGTGGGCTATAGCCTTGGGGGTGGGGCAGGCCAACTTCATCCGCCGGACTCGGAATGGAGAGAGAAATTGCTAGGGGCCTCCGTGTGCCAAAAATAAGCCGCGGGCGCAGCCGCGCCCAAAAATAACCGCCCGATGGCCGTGGCGCCAAGTTCGTCCAGCGGAAAAAGGCCACAAAAACGGGTGGGCTATAGCCTTGGGGGGTGGGGCTGGCCAACTTCGTCAACCGGACTCGGAATGGCGCGAGAATTTGCGAGGGGCCTCCGTGTGCCAAAAATAGGTCGCGGACAGAGCGCGCCAAAAATAACCACCCGAAGATCGGGCGCTATGTTCGTCCAGCGGAAAATGGCCACAAACACGGGTGGGCTATAGCCTTGGGGGGTGGGGCTGGCCAACTTCGTCAACCGGACTCGGAATGGCGCGAGAATTTGCGAGGGGCCTCCGTGTGCCAAAAATAGGTCGCGGGCACAGTGGTGCCCAAAAATAACCACCCGAAGGCCGGGTCGCCAAGTTCGTCCCAGCCGAAAAAGGCCACAACAACGGGTGGGCTATAGCTTTGGGGGGTGGGGCTGGCCAACTTCATCCGCCGGACTCGGAATGGCGAGAGGCTTTACGAGGGGCCTCCGTGTGACAAAAATATGCAGCGGACAAAGCCGCGCACAAAAATAACCGCCCGAAGGCCGGGGCGCCAAGTTCGTCCCAGCGGAAAAACGCCACAAAAACGGGTGGGCTATAGCCTTGGGGGTGGGGCTGGCCAACTTCGCCGCCGGACTCGGAATGGCGCAAGACTTTGCTAGGGCCTCCGTGTGCCAAAAATAGACCACAGGCACAGCCGCGCCCAAAAATAACCTCCCGAAGGCCGGGCGCCAGGTTGGCCCAGCGGAAAAAGGCCACAAAAACGGGTGGGCTATAGCCTTGGGGTGTGGGGCTCGCCAACTTCATAACCCGGACTCGGAATGGCGCGAGACTTTGTTTGGGGCCTCCGTGTACCAAAATAGACCGTGGGAACAGCCGCGCCCAAAAATAACCGCCCGAAGGCCGGGCGCCAAGTTCGTCCAGCGGAAAAAGGCCACAAAAACAGGTGGGCTATAGCCTTGGGGGTGGGGCTGGCCAACTTCATCCGCTGGGTGCACTTTGAATGGAGCAACAGACCGCGACTAAAATAACAGGGGCCTCCAAGTTCGTGTACAAAAAATAGCCTTGGGGGTGGGGCTGACGGGGCGGAATGGCAGACGCAGGGGCCTCAAAAATAACCTCCCAAAGGCCGGGCGCCAAGTTCGGCCCAGCGGAAAAAGGCCACAAAAACGGGTGGGCTATAGCCTTGGGGGTGGGGCTGGCCAACTTCATCCGTCGGACTCGGAATGACGCGAGACTTTGCGAGGGGCCTCCGTGTGCCAAAAATAGGCCGCGGCACAGCCGCGACCAAAATAACCTCCCGAAGGCGGGCGTCAAGTTCGTCCCCAGCGGAAAAAAGGCCACAAAACGGGTGGGCTATAGCCTTGGGGGTGGGGCTGGCCAACTGTCCGCCCGGACTCGGAATGGCGCGAGACTTTGTTTGGGGCCTCCGTGTGCCAAAAATAAGCCATGGGCACAGCCGCGCCAAAAATAACCGCCCGAAGGCCGGGCGCCAAGTTCGTCCAGCGGAAAAAGGCCACAAAAACGGGTGGGCTATAGCCTTGGGGGTGGGGCTGGCCAACTTCATCCGCCTCCGGACTCGGAATGGAGCGAGACAAAATAGGAGGGCCTGCGTGTCCCAAAAAATAGGCCACAAAACGGGGTGGCAGAGCCGCGCCCACTAAAACTAACCGCCCGAAGGCCGGGGCAAAAGTTCGTCCCGCGTAAAAAGGCCACAAAAACGGGGGGGCTTTAGCCTTGGGGGGTGGGGCTGGCCAACTTCGTCCGCCGGACTCGGAATGGCGCGAGACTTTGCGAGGGGCCTCCTTATGCCAAAAATAAACCATGGACACAACCGCGCCCAAAAATAACCGCCCGAAGGCCGGGGCGCCAATTTCGTCCAGCGGAAAAGGCCACAAAAACGGGTGGGCTATAGCCTTGGGGGTGGGGCTGGCCAACTTTGTCAACCGGACTCGGAATGGCGCGAGACTTTGCGAGGGGCCTCCGTGTGCCAAAATATGCCAAAGGGCACAGTGGTGCCCAAAAATAACCACCCAAAGGCCGGGCGCCAAGTACGTCCAGCGGACAAAAGCCCCAAAAACGGCTCGGCTATAGCCTTGGGGTGGGGCTGGCCAACTTCATCCGCCGGACTCGGAATGACGCGAGACTTTGCGAGGGGCCTCCGTGTGTGAAAAATAGGCCGCAGGCACAGCCGCGCCAAAATAACCACCCGAAGGCCGGGAGCCAAGTTTGTCCAGCGGAAAAAGGCCACAAAAACGGGTGGGCTATAGCCTTGGGGGTGGGGGTGGCCAACTTCGTCCGCCGGACTCCAAATTGCGCAAGACTTTGTGAGGGGCCTCCGTGAAAAAGGCCAAAAATAAGCCACAGGCACAGCCGCGCCAAAAATAACCAAGGCCATGGGTGCGCCAAGTTTGTCCAGCGGAAAAAGGCCACAAAACGGGTGGGCTATAGCCTTGGGGGTCGGGGCTGTCCAACTTCGTCCGCCGGACTCGGAATGGCGTAAGACTTTGCGAGGGGCCTTCGTGTGCCAAAAATAAGCCACAGGCACAGCGGCGCCCAAAAATACCCGCCCGAAGGCCGGGGCGCCAAGTTCGTCCAGGGGTTAAAGCCCAAAATTTAGGGTGGGCTATAGCCTTGGGGGGTGGGGCTGACCGACTTCGTCCGCCGGACTCGGAATGGCGCAAGTCTTTGTGAGGGGCCTTCGTGTGCCAAAAATAAGCCGCGGGCACAGCGGCGCCCAAAAATAACCGCCCGAAGGCCGGGGAGCCAAGTTCTTCCAGCGGAAAAAGGCCACAAAAACGGGTGGGCTATAGCCTTGGGGGGTGGGGCTGGCCAACTTCGTCCGCCGGACTCGGAATGGCGCGAGACTTTGCGAGGGGCCTCCGTGTCCCAAAAATAGGCCGCGGGCACAGCCGCGCCCAAAAATAACCGCCCGAAGGCCGGGGCGCCAAGTTCGTCCAGCGGAAAAAGGCCACAAAAACGGGTGGGCTATAGCCTTGGGGTGTGGGGCTGGCCAACTTCGTCCACCGGACTCGGAATGGCGCGAGACTTTGCGAGGGGCCTCCGTGTGCCAAAAATAGGCCGCGGGCACAGCGGCGCCCAAAAATAACCACCCGAAGGCCCTGGCACCAAGTTTGTCCAGCGGAAAAGGCCACAAAAAATGGGTGGGCTATAGCCTTGGGGTGTGGGGCTGGCCAACTTCGTCCGCCGGACTCGAAATTGCGCAAGACTTTGCGAGGGGCCTCCGTGTGCCAAAACTAAGCCACAGGCACAGCCGCGCCCAAAAATAACCGCCCGAAGGCCGTGGCGCCAAGTTCGTCCAGCGGAAAAAGGCCACAAAAACGGGTGGGCTATAGCCTTGGGGGGTGGGGCTGACCAACTTCGTCCGCCGGACTCGGAATGGCGCAAGACTTTGCGAGGGGCCTTCGTGTGCCAAAAATAAGCCGCGGGCACAGCGGCGCCCAAAAATAACCGCCCGAAGGCCGGTGCGCCTTGTTTTTCCAGCGGAAAAAGGCCACAAAAAGGGGTGGGCTATAGCCTTGGGGTGTGGGGCTGGCCAACTTCGTCCGCCGGACTCGGAATGGCGCGAGACTTTGCGAGGAGCCTCCGTGTGCCAAAAATAGGCCGCGGACACAGCTGCGCCCAAAAATAACCGCCCGAAGGCCGGGGCGCCAAGTTCGTCCAGCGGAAAAAGGCCACAAAAACGGGTGGGCTATAGGCTTGGGGGGTGGGGCTGGCCAACTTCGTCGGCCGGACTCGGAATGGCGCGAGACTTTACATGGGGCCTCCGTGTGTCAAAACTACGCCGTGGGCACAGCCGCGCCCAAAATAACCTCCCGAAGGCCGGGGCGCCATGTTCGTCCAGCCCGAAAAGGCCACAAAAACGGGTGGGCTATAGCCTTGGGGTGGGGCTGGCCAACTTCCGCCCGGACTCGGAATGTCACGAGTCTTTGCGAGGGCCTCCGTGTGCCAAAAATAAGCCGCAGGCACAGCCACGCCCAAAAATAACCGTCCGAAGGCCGGGCGCCAAGTTCGCCCAGCGGAAAAAGGCCACAAAAAGGGGTGGGCTATAGCCTTGGGGTGTGGGGCTGGCCAACCGTCCGGGCGGACTCAGAATGGCGCGAGAATTTGCGAGGGGCCTCCGTGTCCCAAAAATAGGACGCGGGCACAGCCGCGCCCAAACATAACCTCCTGAAGGCCGGGGCGCCAAGTTCGTCCAGCGGAAAAGGCCACAAAAACGGGTGGGCAATAGCCGTGGGGGGTGGGGCTGGCCAACTCGTCGGCCAGACTCGGAATGGCGCGAGGCTTTACGAGGGGCCTCCGTGTGCCAAAAATACGCCGTGGGCACAGCCGCGCCAAAAATAACCTCCCGAAGGCCGGGCGCCAAGTTCGTCCCAGCCAAAAAGGCCACAAAACGGGTGGGCTAGAGCCTTGGGCGGTGGGGCTGGCCCACTTCGTCGGCCCGACTCGGAATGGCGCGAGGCTTTACGAGGGGCCTCCGTGTGCCAAAATATGCCGCGGGCATAGCCGCGCCTAAAATAACCTCCCAAAGGCCGGGGCGCCAAGTTCGTCCAGCGGAAAAAGGCCACAAAAATGGGTGGGCTATAGCCTTGGGGGGTGGGGCTGGCCAACTTCGTCCGACGGACTCAGAATGGCACGAGACTTTACGTGGGGCCTCCGTTACCCAAAAATAGGCCGCGGGCAAAGCCGCCCCAAAAATAACCTCCCCAAAGCCCGGGCGTCAGGTTCGTCCAGCGGAAAAAGGCCACAAAAACGGGTGGGCTATAGCCTTGGGGGGTGGGGCTGGCCAAGTTCGTCCGCCGGACTCGGAATGGGACGAGACTTTGCTAGCGACCTCCGATTACCAAAAATAGGCCGCGGGCAAAGCCGCGCCCAAAAATAACTGCCCGAAGGCCGGGGCGCCAAGTTCGTCCAGCGGAAAAACGCCACAAAAACGGGTGGGCTAGACCCTTGGTGGGTGGGGCCGGCCAAGTTCGTCCGCCGGACTCGGAAAGGCGGCGAGACTTTGCGAGCGGCCTCCGTGTGCCAAAAATATGCCACGGGCACAGCCGCGCCCTAAAAATAACCGCCCGATGGCCGTGGCACCAAGTTCGGCCCAGCGGAAAAAGCCACAAAAACGGGTGGGCTATAGCCTTGGGGGTGGGGCTGACCAACTTTGTCCGGGACTCGGAATGGCGCAAGACTTTGCGAGGGGCCTCCTTGTGCCAAAAATAGTCAAAGGCACAGCTGCTCCCAAAAATAAGAGCCCGAGGGGCGGGGCGCCACGTTCGTCCAGCGGAAAAAGGCCACAAAAACGGGTGGGCTATAGCCTTGGGGGGTGGGGCTGGCCAACTTCGTCAACCGGACTCGGAATGGCGCGAGAATTTGCGAGGGGCCTCCGTGTGCCAAAAATAGGGCGCGGGCACAGAGGAGCCCAAAAATAACCACCCGAAGGACGAGGCGCCAAGTTCGTCCAGCCGAAAAAGGCCACAAAACGGGTGGGCTATAGCCTTGGGGGTGGGGCTGGCCAACTTCATCCGCCGGACTCGGAATGGCGCGAGAATTTGCGAGGGGTCTCCGTGTGCGAAAAATAGGCCGCAGGCACAGCCGCGCCCAAAAATAACCGCCCGAAGGACGAGGCGCCAAGTTCGTCCAGCGGAAAAAGGCCACAAAAACTGGTGGGCTATAGCCTTGGGGGTGGGGCTGGCCAACTTCGTCATTCGGACTCGGAATGGCGCGAGAATTTGCGAGGGGCCTCCGTGTGCCAATACTAAGCCACAGGCACAGCCGCCCCCTAAAATAACCGCCCGAAGGCCGGGGCACCAAGTTCGTCCAGCGGAAAAAGGCCACAAAACGGGTGGGCTATAGCCTTGGGGTGTGGGCTGGCCAACTTTGTCCGCCGGACTCGGAATGGCGCGAGAATTTGCGAGGGTCTCTGTGTCCCAAAAATAGGCCGTGGGCACAGCCGTGCCCAAAAATAACCACCCTCGAAGGCCGTGGCGCCAAGTTCGTCCAGCGGAAAAAGGCCACAAAACGGGTGGGCTATAGCCTTGGGTGGTGGGGCAGGCCAACTTCTTCCTCCTGACTCGTAATTGCGCGAGACAATGCTAGGGCACTCCGTGTGCCAAAAAGAGGCCGCGGGCACAGCGGCGCCCAAAAATAACCACCCGAAGGCCGGGGAGCCAAGTTTGTCCAGCGGAAAAAGGCCACAAAAACGGGTGGGCTATAGCCTTGGGGGGTGGGGCTGCCCAACTTCGTCGCGGACCCGGAATGGTGCAAGACTTTGCGAGGGGCCTCCGTGTGCCAAAAATAGGCCTCGGGCACAGAGGCGCCCAAAAATAACCGCCCGAAGGCCGTGGTGCCAAGTTCGTCCAGCGGAAAAAGGCCACAAAAACGGGTGGGCTATAGCCTTGGGGGGTGGGGCTGGCCCACTTCGTCCGCCGGACTCGGAATGGCGCGAGACTTTGCGAGGGCCTCCGTGTGCCAAAAATAGGCCAAGGGCACAGCGGCGCCAAAAATAACCACCCAAGGCTGGGGAGCCAAGTTTGTCCAGCGGAAAAAGGCGACAAAAAATGGGTGGGCTCTGACCTTGGGGGTGGGGCTGGCCAACTCGTCCGCCGGACTCCAAATTGCGCAAGACTTTGCGAGGGGCCTCCTTGTGCCAAAACTAAGCCACAGGCACAGCCGTGCCCAAAAATAACCGCCCGAAGGCCATGGCGCCAAGTTTGTCCAGCGGAAAAAGGCCACAAAAACGGGTGGGCTATGGCCTTGGCGGGTGGGGCTGACCAACTTCGTCCGCCGGACTCGGAATGGCGCAAGACTTTGCGAGGGGCCTTCGTGTGCCAAAAATAAGCCGCGGGCACAGCGGCGCCCAAAAATAACCGCCCGAAGGCTGGGGCACCAAGTTCGTCCAGCGGAAAAAGGCCACAAAAAGGGGTGGGCTATAGCCTTGGGGTGTGGAGCTGGCCAACTTCGTCCGCCGGACTCGGAATGGCGCGAGACTTTGCGAGGAGCCTCCGTGTGCCAAAAATAGGCCGCGGACACAGCTGCGCCCAAAAATAACCGCCTGAAGGCCGTGGCGCCAAGTTCGTCAAGCGGACTAAGGCGACAAGAAGGGGTGGGCTATAGCCGTGGGGGGTGGGGCTGGCCAACTTCGTCGGCCGGACTCGGAGTGGCGCGAGGACTTTACATGGGGCCTCCGTGTGTCAAAACTACGCCGTGGGCACAGCCGCGCCCAAAAATAACCTCCCGAAGGCCGGGGCGCCATGTTCGTCCAGCCGAAAAAGGCCACAAAAACGGGTGGGCTATAGCCTTGGGGGGTGGGGCTGGCCAACTTCGTCCGCCGGACTCGGAATGTCACGAGACTTTGCGAGGGGCCTCCGTGTGCCAAAAATAGGCCGCGGGCACAGCCGCGCCCAAAAATAACCGTCCGAAGGCCGGGGCGCCAAGTTCGTCCAGCGGAAAAAGGCCACAAAAAGGGGTGGGCTATAGCCTTGGGGTGTGCGGCTGGCCAACTTCGTCCGCCGGACTCAGAATGGCACGAGAATTTGCGAGGGGCCTCCGTGTCCCAAAAATAGGGCGCGGGCACAGCCGCGCCCAAAAATAACCGCTCGAAGGCCGGGGCGCCAAGTTCGTCCAGCGGAAAAAGGCCACAAAAACGGGTGGGCTATAGCCTTGGGGGGTGGGGCTGACCAACTTCGTCCGCCGGAGTCGGAATGGCTTAAGACTTTGCGAGGGGCCTTCGTGTGTCAAAAATATGCCGCGGGCACAGCCGCGCCAAAAAATAACCGCCCGAAGGCCGGGGCGCCAAGTTCGTCCAGTGGAAAAAGGCCACAAAAAGGGGTGGGCTATAGCCTTGGGGTGTGGGGCTGGCCAACTTCGTCCGCCGGACTCGGAATGGTACGAGACTTTGCGAGGAGTCTCCGTGTGCCAAAAATAGGCCACGGGCGCAGCGGCGCCAAAAATAACCGCCCAAGGCCGGGGAGCCATGTTCATCCAGCGGAAAAAGGCCACAAAAACGGGTGGGCTATAGCCTTGGGGGGTGGGGCTGGCCAACTTCGTCCGCCGGACTCGAAATTGCGCAAGACTTTGCGAGGGGCCTCCGTGTGCCAAAACTAAGCCACAGGCACAGCCGCGCCCAAAAATACCCGCCCGAAGGCCGTGGCGCCAAGTTCGTCCAGCGGAAAAAGGCCACAAAAACGGGTGGGCTATAGCCTTGGGGGGTGGGGCTGACCAACTTCGTCCGACGGACTCGGACTGGCGCGAGACTTTGCGACGCGCCTCCATGTGCCAAAAAAAGGCCGCGGACACAGCCGCGACCAAAAATAACTTTCGAAGGCCGGGCGCCAAGTTCGACCAGCGGAAAAAGCCCACAACACCGGGGGGTCTATCGCCTTGGGGGGTGGGGCTGGCCAATTTCGTCCGCCGGACTCGGAATGGCGCGAGACTTTGCGACGCGCCTCCATGTGCCAAAAATAGGCCGCGGCCACAGCCGCGTCCGAAAATACCAGCCCGAAGGCCGGGGCGCCAAGTACGTCCAGCGGAAAAAGGCCACAAAAACGGGTGGGCTATAGCATTGGGGGGTGGGGCTGGCCAACTTCGTCGGCCTGACTCGGAATGGCGCGAGGCTTTACAAGGGGCCTCCATGTGCCAAAAATACACCATGGGCACAGCCGCCCCCAAAAATAACCTACCGAAGGCTGGGGCGCCAAGTTCGTCCAGCCGAAAAAGTCCACAAACACGGTTGGGCTATAGCCTGGGGTGGTGGGGCTGGCCAACTTCGTCCGACGGACTCGTAATGGCACGAGACTTTGCGAGGGGCCTCCGTGTGCCAAATATAGGCCACGGGCACAGCCGCACCCATAAATAACCGTCCGAATGCCGGGGCGCCAAGTTCGTCCAGCGGAAAAAGGCCACAAAAAGGGGTGGGCTATAGCCTTGGGTGTCGGCTGCTGGCCAACTGTCCCGCCGGACTCGGAATGGCGCGAGAATTTGTGAGGGGCCTCCGTGTGCCAAAAATAGGCCACGGCACAGCCAGCACTCCAAAAATAACCGCTCGAAGGCCGGGCGCCTGTTAGTAATATGTTTCTAAAGGCCAATCAAATGGTGTTTGATTGTTTAGGGAATTATTGTATTTGAATAGCATTTTGATATTTATAAAATGGCAAAGTTATCAATATTCATATATTAATTTAATGAATATATTCCAAGAAGTAAAATAGTTAAGGAACACATTCTCGAGTTTGTCGAGAATATGAAACGTGCATCCTTTGTACTATACTTCTAAAATAGTTCCTAGTGGTGGATTTATGATTGGACATTATAAATTCCTATAAACACTAGTATGTGGTATGACTCTTATGGTATGTGATACTAAAATGGATGGTGAGTTTCATATCATTGACATGAGATGTCAAGTCAAACACATAGGTACTTGTTGAGAGAACGAGTTTACTGAACTTGACCAAATATAGTAAGCCATATGGTTTTGGGTGTTAATGGCTTATTATACATTGTATTAGACACTATGTTTAGTAATGGTCTTTAGACCTGAGGCATAACATATGTCTTATACATAGACATCTCTGATATGTGAAAGCATAATGATTGATTCCTAATCACGGAAGAGATCTAGCAATAGCTGTCATGGTTGGCTATGTATGAAGACAAGTGTATGGCCAATATGGAATTCATCACTTTGTAATATACAAAAAAGGATGTCCCTATGAGATAATATGAATTGGCATGAGAAATCCTTGGCCAAGGTGAAATATATTTGAAGGAGTTCAAATTATATTTTCATGTCAAGTTCATTTAGATTTATTTTGAGATAAAGCATAAGTGCTTAACATAATAAACCATAAGCCGTGCTTTTCTCTGGACATGGATGATGAAGAGACCAAGACATAGAGATACAATGGAATAGGTTCTATAGATCCAACAATTCTTGTTATTTGGATAGTTGTGATATACTGCTAGGTGTCACTCATGACTTGTAGAAACCTTAAGATCAATATTGGTAAAGCGTATTAGCAATGCATCTTAAGGTCATTAGAAAAGTTCTAATTGATGACTAAAGAGTTTAGCATCATTTAATGAATAAAGAGTTATCATTAAAATAGTTCTACTACCTTATAACTAAGAACCTAAAAGGTCACACACTAAATAGAAATGAAAAAGGAGTTACTAGAAAATGAGAAGTTAAATTTCTAATTTTAGGAAAATCAATATTTATATTATAATTCATTGAGAATGAATATATATATAAATATATCTTAAATATGATTTAAGATAGAAATTTAGATGTTCCATAAATAGTTTAAGGAACAAAATAAATTTAAGTAAATCCTCCATTAAACATTATGTAATATCGAGCACGTAAAATGACCATTTTGGACATGTTCGGGTTCATATATGATTATGGACTTCTAGGCCAATTTTGGGTTTAGAATTTTGGGCTTTTATTGGATCTAATATGGATTAAGAGAAAGCATTAGAACATGTCACAAAATAAGCCCACATTTAACCATTTGATTTGATCAAATGGGGTTAATTAATTAATTACGAAATTAATTAATTTAGCTATTTATTTATTTGATTAAATAATTTATTTAAGTGATAAGATCACTTTCAATAAATAATAGCTAAGTGGGTGGGTCTAGCACATGATAATGTTTGGTGCCATTATTAGAGATAATGGTAGCTTTATTTGGTGGGATGAATCATCATGAACTAGCATTCATGTTTCTTCATTATCTCTCTCATTTCAAAACGAAATTTCGAGATTCCAAATCCTCTGAACTCCTAGAACATTTCTAAGTGTGGACTAATTAGAGGCATCACAATTGGGGTGCTTTAAGGATCTCAGATCGTGGCAAAACAGAAGCTGTTCGTGCAGAGCTGTGTTTTCTGGACAGTGTTCGTAGCTTGCTGTTTTCAGTCGTTTCCTCCTACCTCACGAAGTCTTTTTCGAAACTGCAAGTGAGGTAATTAAACGTCAATCTTTCCTCTTGATTTTCGTTTTTGAATGAAGCCGATCCGAGGTTTCTAGAGCTTCCGCCGTCCGTTTTAATTTTACTGCACAAAAGTTGCGATTTTAGGAACCTAATGGACAAATGTTGTCCTTCAGCGCCAAGTTCGTCCAGCGGAAAAAGGCCACAAAAACGGGTGGGCTATAGCCTTGGGGGGTGGGGCTGGCCAACTTCATCCGCCGGACTCGGAATGGCGCGAGAATTTGTGAGGGGCCTCCGTGTGCCAAAAATAGGCCGCAGGCACAGCCGCGCCCAAAAATAACCGCCCGAAGGACGGGGCGCCAAGTTCGTCCAGCGGAAAAAGGCCACAAAAACGGGTGGGCTATACCCTTGGGGGGTGGGGCTGGCCAACTTCGTCCGCCGGACTCGGAATTGCGCGAGACTTTGCGAGGGGCCTCCGTGTGCCAAAACTAAGCCACAGGCACAGCCGCGCCCAAAAATAACCGCCCGAAGGCCGGGGCGCCAAGTTCGTCCAGCGGAAAAAGGCCACAAAAACGGGTGGGCTATAGCCTTGGGGGGTGGGGCGGGCCAACTTCATCCGCCGGACCCGGAATGGCGCGAAGCTTTACGAGGGGCATCCGTGTAACAAAAATAGGCCGCGGGTACAGCCGAGCCATAAAATAACCGCCCGAAGGCCGGGCCCCAAGTTCGTCCAGCGGAAAAAGGCCACAAAAATGGGTGGGCTATAGCCTTGGGGGGTGGGGCTGGCCAACTTCATCCGCCGGACTCGGAATGGCACGAGAATTTGTGAGGGGCCTCCGTGTGCGAAAAATAGGCCGCGGGCACAGCGGCGCCTAAAAATTACCGGCCGAAGGCCGGGGAGCCAAGTTCGTCCAGCGGAAAAAGGCAACAAAACGGGTGGGCTATAGCCTTGGGGAGTGGGGCTGGCCAACTTCGTCCGCGGGACTAGAAATTGCGCAAGACTTTGCGAGGGGCCTCCGTGTGTGCCAAAACTAAGCCACAGGCACAGCCGCGGCCAAAAATAACCGCCCACACGCCGTGGCGCCAAGTTCGTCCAGCGGAAAAAGGCCACAAAAACGGGTGGGCTATAGCCTTGGGGGGTGGGGCTGACCAACTTCGTCCGCCGGACTCGGAATGGCGAAAGACTTTGCGAGGGGCCTTCGTGTGCCAAAAATAAGCCGCGGGCACAGCCGCGCCCAAAAATACCCGCCCGAAGGCCGGGGCGCCAAGTTCGTCCAGCGCAAAAGGCCACAAACACGGGTGGGCTATTGCCTTGGGGGGTTGGGCGGTCCAACTTCGTCCGCCGGACACGGAATGGCGCGAGACTTTGCGAGGCGCCTCCGTGTGCCAAAAATAGGCCACGGGCACGGCCGCGCCAAAAAATACCCGCCCGAAGGCCGGGGCGCCAAGTTCGTCCAGCGGAAAAAGGCCACAAAAAGGGTGGGCTATAGCCTGGGGGGGTGGGGCTGGCCAACTTCGTCCGCCGGACTCGGAATGGCACGAGAATTTGCGAGGGGCCTCCGTGTGCGAAAAATATGCCGCAGGCACAGCGGCGCCCAAAAATTACCGCCCGAAGGCCGGGGCGCCAAGTTCGTCCAGCGGAAAAAGGTCACAAAACGGTTGGGGCATAGCCTTGGGGGTGGGGCTGGCCAACTTCGTCCGCGGACTCGGAATGGTGCGAGACTTTGCGAGGCACCTCCGTGTGCCAAAAAAAAATAGGCCTCGGGCACAGCCGCACCAAAAATACCCGCCCGAAGGCCGGGGCGCCAAGTTCGTCCAGCGGAAAAAGGCCACAAAAAGGGGTGGGGTAAACACGTGGGGGGTGGGGATGGCCAACTACGTCCGCCGGACTCGGAATGGTGCGAGACTTTGCGAGAGCCTCCGTGTGCCAAAAATAGGCCGCGGGGCAATCCGGTGCCAAAAATAACCGCCCGAAGGCCGGGGCGCCAAGTTCGTCCAGCGGAAAAAGGCCACAAAAACGGGTGGGCTATAGCCTTGGGGGGTGGGGCTGGCCAACTTCATCCGCCGGACTCGGAATGGAGCGAGAATTTGCGAGGGGCCTCCGTGTGCCAAAATAGGACATGGGCCCAGCCGCGCCCAAAAATAACCGCCTGAAGGCCGGGGCGCCAAGTTCGTCCGGCGGAAAAAGGCCACAAAAACGGGTGGGCTATAGCCTTGGGGGGTGGGGCTTACCAACTTCGCCCGCCGGACTCGGAATGGCGCAAGACTTTGCGAGGGGCCTCCGTGTGCCAAAAATAGGTCGCGGGCACAGCGGCGCCCAAAAATAACCACCCGAAGACCGGGGCGCCACGTTCGTCCAGCCGAAAAAGGCCACAATAACGGGTGGGCTATAGCCTTGGGGGGTGGGGCTGGCCAACTTCGTCAACCGGACTCGGAATGGCGCGAGAATTTGCGAGGGGCCTCCGTGTGCCAAAAATAGGTCGCGGGCACAGTGGTGCCCAAAAATAACCACCCGAAGGCCGGGGCGCCAAGTTCGTCCAGCCGAAAAAGGCCACAAAAACGGGTGGGCTATAGCCTTGGGGGGTGGGGCTGGCCAACTTCATCCGCCGGACTCGGAATGGAGCGACAATTTGCGAGGGGCCTCCGTGTGCCAAAAATAGGCCGCGGGCGTAGCCGCGCCCAAAAATAACCGCCCGATGGCCGTGGCGCCAAGTTCGTCCAGCGGAAAAAGGCCACAAAAACGGTTGGGCTATAGCCCTGGGGGGTGGGGCTGGCCAACTTCGTCCGCCCGGATTCGAATGGCGCGAGACTTTACGAGGGGCCTCCGTGTGCCAAAAATAGACCGTGGGCACAGCCGCGCCTAAAAATAACCGCCCGAAGGCCGGGGCGCCAAGTTCGTTCAGCGGAAAAAAGCCACAAAAACAGGTGGGCTATAGCCTTGGGGGGTGGGGTTGGCCAACTTCGTCCGCCGGACTCGGAATGGTGCAAGACTTTGCGAGGGGCCTCCGTGTGCCAAAAATAGGCCACGGGCGCAGACGCGCCCAAAAATAACCGCCCGAAGGCCGTGGCGCCAAGTTCGTCCTGCGGAAAAAGGCCACAAAAACGGGTGGGCTATAGCCTTGGGGGGTGGGGCTGACCAATTTCGTCCGCCGGACTCGGAATGGCGCGAGACTTTGCGAGGGGCCTCCGTGTGGCAAAAATAGGCCGCGGGCACAGCCGTGACCAAAAATAACCGCCCGAAGGCCGGGGCGCCAAGTTCGTCCAGCGGAAAAAGGCCACAAAAACGGTTGGGCTATAGCCTTGGGGGTTGCGGCTGGCCAACTTTGTCCGCCGGACTCGGAATGGCGCTAGACTTTGCAAGGGGCCTCCGTGTTCCAAAAATAGGCCGCGGGCACAGCCGCGCCCAAAAATAACCGCCCGAAGGCCGGGGCGCCAAGTTCGTCCAGCGGAAAAAGGCCACAAAAAGGGGTGGGCTATAGCCTTGGGGTGTGGGGCTGGCCAACTTCTTCCGCCGGACTCGGAAGGCCGCGAGACTTTAGGAGGGGCCTCCGTGTGCCAAAAATAGGACGCAGACACAGCCGCGTCCAAAACTAACCGCCCGAAGGCCGGGGCGCCAAGTTCGTCCAGCGGAAAAAGGCCACAAAAACGGGTGGGCTATAGCCTTGGGGGGTGGGGCTGGCCAACTTCGTCGGCCAGACTCGGAATGGCGCGAGGCTTTACGAGGGGCCTCCGTATGCCAAAAATACGCCGTGGGCACAGCCGCGCCCAAAAATAACCTCCCGAAGGCCGGGGCGCCAAGTTCGTCCAGCCGAAAAAGGCCACAAAAACGGGTCGGCTATAGCCTTGAGGGGTGGGGCTGGCCAACTTCGTCCACCGGATTCGGAATGGCGCAAGACTTGGCGAGGGGCCTCCGTGTGCCTAAACTAAGCCAACGGCACAGCCGCACCCAAAAATAACCGCCCGAAGGCCGGGGCGCCAAGTTCGTCCAGCGGAAAAAGCCCACAAAAACGGGTGGGCTATAGCCTTGTGGGGTGGGGCTGGCCAACTTCATCCGCCGGACTCGGAATGGAGCGAGAATTTGCGACGGACCTCCGTGTGCCAAAAATAGGCCGCGGTCGCAGCCGCGCCCAAAAATAACCGCCCGATGGCCGTGGCGCCAAGTTCGTCCAGCGGAAAAAGGCCACAAAAACGAGTGGGCTATAGCCTTGGGGGGTGGGGCTGGCCAACTTCGTCCGCCGGATTCGGAATGGCGCGAGACTTTGCGAGGGGCCTCCGTGTGCCAAAAATAGACCATGGGCACAGCCGCGCCAAAAAATAACCACCCGAAGGCCGGGGCGCCAAGATCGTCCAGCGGAAAAAGGCCACAAAAACAGGCGGGCTATAGCCTTGGGGGGTGGGGTTGGCCAACTTCGTCCGCCGGACTCGGAATGGTGCAAGACTTTGCGAGGGGCCTCCGTGTGCCAAAAATAGGACGCGGGCACAGACGCGCCCCAAAATAACCGCCCGAAGGCCGTGGCGCCAAGTTCGTCCAGCGGAAAAAGGCCACAAAAACGGGTGGGCTATAGCCTTGGGGGGTGGGGCTGACCAATTTCGTCCGCCGGACTCGGAATGGCGCGAGACTTTGCGAGGGGCCTCCGTGTGCCAAAAATAGGCCGCGGGCACAGCCGCGCCCAAAAATAACCGCCCGAAGGCCGGGGCGCCAAGTTCGTCCAGCGGAAAAAGGCCACAGAACGGTTGGGCTATAGCCTTGGGGGTTGCGGCTGGCCAACTGTCCCGCCGGACTCGGAATGGCGCTAGACTTCGCAAGGGGCCTCCGTATTCCAAAAATAGGCCGCGGGCACAGCCGCGCCCAAAAATAACCGCCCGAAGGCCGGGGCGCCAAGTTCGTCCAGCGGAAAAAGGCCACAAAAAGCGGTGGGCTATAGCCTTGGGGTGTGGGGCTGTCCAACTTCGTCCGCCGGACTCGGAAGGCCGCGAGACTTTAGGAGGGGCCTCCGTGTGCCAAAAATAGGCCGCGGACACAGCCGCGTCCAAAACTAACCGCCCGAAGGCCGGGGCGCCAAGTTCGTCCAGCGGAAAAAGGCCACAAAAACGGGTGGGCTATAGCCTTGGGGGGTGGGGCTGGCCAACTTCGTCGGCCAGACTCGGAATGGCGCGAGGCTTTACGAGGGGCCTCCGTATGCCAAAAATACGCCGTGGGCACAGCCGCGCCCAAAAATAACCTCCCGAAGGCCGGGGCGGCAAGTTCGTCCAGCCGAAAAAGGCCACAAAAACGGGTCGGCTATAGCCTTGAGGGGTGGGGCTGGCCAACTTCGTCCACCGGATTCGGAATGGCGCAAGACTTGGCGAGGGGCCTCCGTGTGCCTAAACTAAGCCAAAGGCACAGCCGCACCCAAAAATAACCGCCCGAAGGCCGGGGCGCCAAGTTCGTCCAGCGGAAAAAGCCCACAAAAACGGGTGGGCTATAGCCTTGTGGGGTGGGGCTGGCCAACTTCATCCGCCGGACTCGGAATGGAGCGAGAATTTGCGACGGACCTCCGTGTGCCAAAATAGGCCTTGCGCAGCCGCGCCAAAAATAACCGCCCGATGGCCGTGGCGCCAAGTTCGTCCAGCGGAAAAAGGCCACAAAAACGAGTGGCGCCAAGTTCGTCCAGCGGAAAAAGACCACAAAAACAGGCGGGCTATAGCCTTGGGGGGCGGGGCTGGCCAACTTCGTCCGCCGGACTCGGAATGGCGCGAGACTTTGCAAGGGGCCTCCGTGTGCCAAAAATAGGCCACGGGCACAGACGCGCCCAAAAATAACAGCCCGAAGGCCGTGGCGCCAAGTTCGTCCAGCGGAAAAAGTCCACAAAAACCGGGGGGCTATAGCCTTGGGGGGTGGGGCTGTCCAATTTCGTCCGCCGGACTCGGAATGGCGCGAGACTTTGCGAGGGGCCTCCGTGTGCCAAAAATAGGCCGCGGGCACAGACGCGCCCAAAAATAACCGCCCGAAGGACGTGGCGCCAAGTTCGTCCATCGGAAAAAGGCCACAAAAACGGGTGGGCTATAGCCTTGGGGGGGGGGGCTGGCCCACTTCGTCCGCCGGAGTCGGCATGGCGCTAGACTTCGCAAGGGGCCTCCGTGTTCCAAAAAATAGGCCGCGGGCACAGCCGCGCCCAAAAATAACCGCCCAAGGCCGGGCGCCAAGTTCGTCCAGCGGAAAAAGGCCACAAAAGGGGTGGGGTGTAGCCTTGGGGTGTGGGGCTGTCCTACTTGGTCCTCCGGACTCGGAATGCCGCGAGACTTTGCGAGGGCCTCCGTGTGCCAAAAATAGGCCGCGGATACAACCGCGCGTCAAAAATAACCGCCCGAAGGCCGGGGCGCCAAGTTCGTCCAGCGGAAAAAGGCCACAAAAACGGGTGGGCTATAGCCTTGGGGGGTGGGGCTGGCCAACTTCGTCCGCGGGACTCGGAATGGCACGAGACTTTGCGAGGGGCCTCCGTGTACCAAAAATAGGCCACGGGCACAGCCGCGCCCAAAAATAACCGCCCGAAGGCCGGGGCGCCACGTTCGTCCAGCCGAAAAAGGCCACAAAAACGGGTGAGCAATAGCCTTGGGGGGTGGGGCTGGCCAACTTCGTCAACCGGACTCGGAATGGCGCGAGACTTTACGAGGGGCCTCCGTGTGCCAAAAATAGGTCGTGGGCACAGCGGCGCCCAAAAATAACCACCCGAAGACCGGGGCGCCACGTTCGTCCAGCCGAAAAAGGCCACAAAAACGGGTGGGCTATAGCCTTGGGGGGTGGGGCTGGCCAACTCCGTCAACCGGACTCGGAATGGCGAGAGACTTTGCGAGGGGCCTCCGTGTGCCAAAAATAGGTTGCGGGCACAGTGGTGCCCAAAAATAACCACCCGAAGGCCGGGGCGCCAAGTTCGTCCAGCGGAAAAAGGCCACAAAAACGGGTGGGCTATAGCCTTGGGGGGTGGGGCTGGCCAACTTCATCCGCCGGACTCGGAATGGAGCGAGAATTTGCGAGGGGCCTCCGTGTGCAAAAAATAAGCCGCGGGCGCAGCCGCGCCCAAAAATAACCGCCCGAAGGCCGGGGCGCCAAGTTCGTCCAGCGGAAAAAGGCCACAAAAAGGGGTGGGCTATAGCCTTGGGGTGTGGGGCTGGCCAACTTCGTCCTCCGGACTCGGAATGCCGCGAGACTTTGCGAGGGGCCTCCGTGTGCCAAAAATAGGCCGCGGATACAACCGCGTCCAAAAATAACCGCCCGAAGGCCGGGGCGCCACGTTCGTCCAGCCGAAAAAGGCCACAAAACGGGTGGGCTATAGCCTTGGGGGTGGGGCTGGCCAACTTCGTCCAGCGGGACTTGGAATGGCACGAGACTTTGCGAGGGCCTCCGTGTACCAAAAAAATAGGCCACGGGCACAGCCGCGCCCAAAATAACCGCCCGAAGGCCGGGCGCCACGTTCGTCCAGCCGAAAAAGGCCACAAAACGGGTGAGCAATAGCCTTGGGGGGTGGGGCTGGCCAACTTCGTCAACCGGACTCGGAATGGCGCGAGACTTTGCGAGGGGCCTCCGTGTGCCAAAAATAGGTCGTGGGCACAGCGGCGCCCAAAAATAACCACCCGAAGACCGGGGCGCCACGTTCGTCCAGCCGAAAAAGGCCACAAAAACGGGTGGGCTATAGCCTTGGGGGGTGGGGCTGGCCAACTCCGTCAACCGGACTCGGAATGGCGAGAGACTTTGCGAGGGGCCACCGTGTGCCAAAAATAGGTTGCGGGCACAGTGGTGCCCAAAAATAACCACCCGAAGGCCGGGGCGCCAAGTTCGTCCAGCGGAAAAAGGCCACAAAAACGGGTGGGCTATAGCCTTGGGGGGTGGGGCTGGCCAACTTCATCCGCCGGACTCGGAATGGAGCGAGAATTTGCGAGGGGCCTCCGTGTGCAAAAAATAAGCCGCGGGCGCAGCCGCGCCCAAAAATAACTGCCCGATGGCCGTGGCGCCAAGTTCGTCCAGCGGAAAAAGGCCACAAAAACGGGTGGGCGATAGCCTTGGGGGGTGGGGCTTACCAACTTCGCCCGCCGGACTCGGAATGGCGCAAGACTTTGCGAGGGGCCTCCGTGTGCCAAAAATAGGTCGCGGACACAGCGGCGCCCAAAAATAACCACCCGAAGACCGGGGCGCCACGTTCGTCCAGCCGAAAAATGCCACAAAAACGGGTGGGCTATAGCCTTGGGGGGTGGGGCTGGCCAACTTCGTCAACCGGACTCGGAATGGCGCGAGAATTTGCGAGGGGCCTCCGTGTGCCAAAAATAGGTCGCGGGCACAGTGGTGCCCAAAAATAACCACCCGAAGGCCGGGGCGCCAAGTTCGTCCAGCCGAAAAAGGCCACAAAAACGGGTGGGCTATAGCCTTGGGGGGTGGGGCTGGCCAACTCCGTCAACCGGACTCGGAATGGCGCGAGACTTTGCGAGGGGCCTCCGTGTGCCAAAAATAGGTCGCGGGCACAGCGGTGCCCAAAAATAACCACCCGAAGGCCGGGGCGCCAAGTTCGTCCAGCGGAAAAAGGCCACAAAATTGGGTGGGCTATACCCTTGGGGGGTGGGGCTGGCCAACTTCATCCGCCGGACTCGGAATGGAGCGAGAATTTGCGAGGGGCCTCCGTGTGCCAAAAATAAGCCGCGGGCGCAGCCGCGCCCAAAAATAACCGCCCGATGGCCGTGGCGCCAAGTTCGTCCAGCGGAAAAAGGCCACAAAAACGGGTGGGCTATAGCCTTGGGGGGTGGGGCTTACCAACTTCGCCCGCCGGACTCGGAATGGCGCAAGACTTTGCGAGGGCCTCCGTGTGCCAAAAATAGGTCGTGGGCACAGCGGCGCCCAAAAATAACCACCCGAAGATCCGGGCCGCCATGTTCGTCCAGCCGAAAATGGCCACAAAACGGGTGGGCTATAGCCTTGGGGGTGGGGCTGGCCAACTTCGTCAACCGGACTCGGAATGGCGCGAGAATTTGCGAGGGGCCTCCGTGTGCCAAAAATAGGTCGCGGGCACAGTGGTGCCCAAAAATAACCACCCGAAGGCCGGGGCGCCAAGTTCGTCCAGCCGAAAAAGGCCACAAAAACGGGTGGGCTATAGCCTTGGGGGGTGGGGCTGGCCAACTTCATCCGCCGGACTCGGAATGGAGCGAGAATTTGCGAGGGGCCTCCGTGTGCCAAAAATAGGCCGCGGGCATAGCCGCGCCCAAAAATAACCGCCCGATGGCCGTGGCGCCAAGTTCGTCCAGCGGAAAAACGCCACAAAAACGGGTGGGCTATAGCCTTGGGGGGTGGGGCTTACCAACTTCGCCCGCCGGACTCGGAATGGCGCAAGACTTTGCTAGGGGCCTCCGTGTGCCTAAACTAAGCCACAGGCACAGCCGCACCCAAAAATAACTGCCCGAAGGCCGGGGCGCCAAGTTCGTCCAGCGGAAAAAGGCCACAAAAACGGGTGGGCTATAGCCTTGGGGGGTGGGGCTGGCTAACTTCATCCGCCGGATTCGGAATGGCGCGAGACTTTACGAGGGGCCTCCGTGTGCCAAAAATAGACCGTGGGAACAGCCGCGCCTAAAAATAACCGCCCGAAGGCCGGGGCGCCAAGTTCGTTCAGCGGAAAAAAGCCACAAAAACAGGTGGGCTATAGCCTTGGGGGGTGGGGTCGGCCAACTTCGTCCGCCGGACTCGGAATGGTGCAAGACTTTGCGAGGGGCCTCCGTGTGCCAAAAATAGGCCACGGGCACAGACGCGCCCAAAAATAACCGCCCGAAGGCCGTGGCGCCAAGTTCGTCCAGCGGAAAAAGGCCACAAAAACGGGTGGGCTATAGCCTTGGGGGGTGGGGCTGACCAATTTCGTCCGCCGGACTCGGAATGGCGCGAGACTTTGCGAGGGGCCTCCGTGTGCCAAAAATAGGCCGCGGGCACAGCCGTGACCAAAAATAACCGCCCGAAGGCCGGGGCGCCAAGTTCGTCCAGCGGAAAAAGGCCACAAAAACGGTTGGGCTATAGCCTTGGGGTTGCGGCAGGCCAACTTCGTCCGCCCGGACTCGGAATGGCGCTAGACTTTGCAAGGGGCCTCCGTGTTCCAAAAAATAGGCCATGGCACAGCCGCGCCCAAAAATAACCGCCCGACGGCCGGGGCGCCAAGTTCGTCCAGCGGAAAAAGGCCACAAAAAGGGGTGGGCTATAGCCTTGGGGTGTGGGGCTGGCCAACTTCGTCCGCCGGACTCGGAAGGCCGCGAGACTTTAGGAGGGGCCTCCGTGTGCCAAAAATAGGCCGCGGACACAGCCGCGTCCAAAACTAACCGCCCGAAGGCCGGGGCGCCAAGTTCGTCCAGCGGAAAAAGGCCACAAAAACGGGTGGGCTATAGCCTTGGGGGGTGGGGCTGGCCAACTTCGTCGGCCCGACTCGGAATGGCGCGAGGCTTTACGAGGGGCCTCCGTATGCCAAAAATACGCCATGGGCACAGCCACGCCCAAAAATAACCTCCCGAAGGCCGGGGCGCCAAGTTCGTCCAGCCGAAAAGGCCACAAAAACGGGTGGGCTAGAGCCTTGGGCGGTGGGGCTGGCCCACTTCGTCGGCCGGACTCGGAATGGCGCGAGGCTTTACGAGGGGCCTCCGTGTGCCAAAAATATGCCGCGGGCATAGCCGCACCCTAAAATAACCTCCCAAAGGCCGGGGCGCCAAGTTCGTCCAGCGGAAAAAGGCCACAAAAACGGGTGGGCTATAGCCTTGGGGGGTGGGGCTGGCCAACTTCGTCCGTCGGACTCAGAATGACGCGAGACTTTACGAGGGGCCTCCGTTCGCCAAAAATAGGCCGCGGGCACAGCCGCGCCCAAAAATAACCTCCCGAAGGCCGGGGGGTCAGGTTCGTCCAGCGGAAAAAGGCCACAAAAACGGGTGGGCTATAGCCTTGGGGGGTGGGGCTGGCCAACTTCGTCCGCCGGACTCGGAATGGCACGAGACTTTGTTTGGGGCCTCCGTGTACCAAAAATAAGCCGCGGGCACAGCAGCGCCCAAAAATAACTGCCCGAAGGCCGGGGCGCCACGTTCGTCCAGCGGAAAAAGGCCACAAAAACGGGTGGGCTATAGCCTTGGGGGGTGGGGCTGGCCAACTTCATCCGCCGGACTCGGAATGGAGCGAGAATTTGCGAGGGGCCTGCGTGTACAAAAAATAGGCCGCGGGCGCAGCCGCCCCCAAAAATAACCGCCCGATGGCCGTGGCACCAAGTTCGTCCAGCGGAAAAAAGCCACAAAAACGGGTGGGCTATAGCCTTGGGGGGTGGGGCTGACCAACTTCGTCCGCCGGACTCGGAATGGCGCAAGACTTTGCGAGGGGCCTCCTTGTGACAAAAATAGGCCGCGGGCACAGCCGCGCCCAAAAATAACTGCCCGAAGGCCGGGGCGCCACGTTCGTCCAGCGGAAAAAGGCCACAAAAACGGGTGGGCTATAGCCTTGGGGGGTGGGGCTGGCCAACTTCGTCAACCGGACTCGGAATGGCGCGAGAATTTGCGAGGGGCCTCCGTGTGCCAAAAATAGGTCGCGGGCACAGTGGTGCCCAAAAATAACCACCCGAAGGCCGGGGCGCCAAGTTCGTCCAGCCGAAAAAGGCCACAAAAACGGGTGGGCTATAGCCTTGGGGGGTGGGGCTGGCCAACTTCGTCCGCCGGACTCCAAATTGCGCAAGACTTTGTGAGGGGCCTCCGTGTGCCAAATCTAAGCCACAGGCACAGCCGCGCCCAAAAATAACCGCCCGAAGGCCATGGCGCCAAGTTTGTCCAGCGGAAAAAGGCCACAAAAACGGGTGGGCTATAGCCTTGGCGGGTGGGGCTGACCAACTTCGTCCGCCGGACTCGGAATGGCGCAAGACTTTGCGAGGGGCCTTCGTGTGCCAAAAATAAGCCGCGGGCACAGCGGCGCCCAAAAATAACCGCCCGAAGGCTGGGGCGCCAAGTTCGTCCAGCGGAAAAAGGCCACAAAAAGGGGTGGGCTATAGCCTTGCGGTGTGTGGCTGGCCAACTTCGTCCGCCGGACTCGGAATGGCGCGAGACTTTGCGAGTAGCCTTCGTGTGCCAAAAATAAGCCGTGGGCACAGCCGCACCCAAAAATAACCGCCCGAAGGCCGGGCGCCAAGTTCTTTCAGCGGAAAAAGGCCACAAAAAGGGGTGGGCTATAGCCTTGGGGTGTGGGGCTGGCCAACTTCGTCCGCCGGACTCGGAATGGCGCGAGAATTTGCGAGGGGCCTCCGTGTCCCAAAAATAGGCCGCGGACACAGCCGTACCAAAAACTAACCGCTCGAAGGCCGTGGCGCCAAGTTCGTCTAGCGGAAAAAGGCCACAAAAACGGGTGGGCTATAGCCTTGGGGTGTGGGGCTGGCCAACTTCGTCCACCGGACTCGGAATGGCGCGAGACTTTGCGAGGGGCCTCCGTGAGCCAAAAATAGGCCGCGGTCACAGCGGCGCCCAAAAATAACCACCCGAAGGCTGGGGAGCCAAGTTTGTCCAGCGGAAAAAGGCGACAAAAAATGGGTGGGCTACAGCCTTGGGGGGTGGGGCTGGCCAACTTCGTCCGCCGGACTCCAAATTGCGCAAGACTTTGCGAGGGGCCTCCGTGTGCCAAAACTAAGCCACAGGCACAGCCGTGCCCAAAAATAACCGCCCGAAGGCTGGGGCGCCATGTTCGTCCAGCGGAAAAAGGCCACAAAAAGGGGTGGGCTATAGCCTTGGGGTGTGGGGCTGGCCAACTTCGTCCGCCGGACTCGGAATGGCGCGAGACTTTGCGAGGAGCCTCCGTGTGCCAAAAATAGGCCGCGGACACAGCTGCGTCCAAAAATAACCGCCCGAAGGCCGTGGCGCCAAGTTCGTCCAGCGGAAAAAGGCCACAAAAACGGGTGGGCTATAGGCTTGGGGGGTGGGGCTGGCCAACTTCGTCGGCCGGACTCGGAATGGCGCGAGGCTTTACATGGGGCCTCCGTGTGTCAAAACTACGCCGTGGGCACAGCCGCGCCCAAAAATAACCTCCCGAAGGCCGGAGCGCCATGTTCGTCCAGCCGAAAAAGGCCACAAAAACGGGTGGGCTATAGCCTTGGGGGGTGGGGCTGGCCAACTTCGTCCGCCGGACTCGGAATGTCACGAGACTTTGCGAGGGGCCTCCGTGTGCCAAAAATAAGCCGCGGGCACAGCCGCGCCCAAAAATAACCGTCCGAAGGCCGGGGCGCCAAGTTCGTCCAGCGGAAAAAGGCCACAAAAAGGGGTGGGCTATAGCCTTGGGGTGTGCGGCTGGCCAACTTCGTCCGCCGGACTCAGAATGGCACGAGAATTTGCGAGGGGCCTCCGTGTCCCAAAAATAGGTCGCGGGCACAGCCGCGCCCAAAAATAACCGCTCGAAGGCCGGGGCGCCAAGTTCGTCCAGCGGAAAAAGGCCACAAAAACGGGTGGGCTATAGCCTTGGGGGGTGGGGCTGGCCAACTTCGTCGGCCAGACTCGGAATGGCGCGAGGCTTTACGAGGGGCCTCCGTATGCCAAAAATACGCCGTGGGCACAGCCGCGCCCAAAAATAACCTCCCGAAGGCCGGGGCGCCAAGTTCGTCCAGCCGAAAAAGGCCACAAAAACGGGTGGGCTAGAGCCTTGGGCGGTGGGGCTGGCCCACTTCGTCGGCCGGACTCGGAATGGCGCGAGGCTTTACGAGGGGCCTCCGTGTGCCAAAAATATGCCGCGGGCATAGCCGCGCCCTAAAATAACCTCCCAAAGGCCGGGGCGCCAAGTTCGTCCAGCGGAAAAAGGCCACAAAAATGGGTGGGCTATAGCCTTGGGGGGTGGGGCTGGCCAACTTCGTCCGTCGGACTCAGAATGACGCGAGACTTTACGAGGGGCCTCCGTTCGCCAAAAATACGCCGCGGGCATAGCCGCGCCCAAAAATAACCTCCCGAAGGCCGGGGCGTCAGGTTCGTCCAGCGGAAAAAGGCCACAAAAACGGGTGGGCTATAGCCTTGGGGGTGGGGCTGGCCAACTCGTCCGCCCCGGACTCGGAATGGCACGAGACTTTGCTTGGGGCCTCCGTGTACCAAAAATAGGCATGGGACACAGCCGCGCCCAAAAATAACTGCCCGAAGTCCGGGCGCCACGTTCGTCCAGCGGAAAAGGCCACAAAAACGGGTGGGCTATAGCCTTGGGGGTGGGGCTGGCCAACTTCATCCGCCGGACTCGGAATGGAGCGAGAATTTGCGAGGGGCCTGCGTGTACAAAAAATAGGCCATGGGGCGCAGCCGCGCCAAAATAACCGCCCGATGGCCGTGGCACCAAGTTCGTCCAGCGGAAAAAGCCACAAAAACGGGTGGGCTATAGCCTTGGGGGTGGGGCTGACCAACTTTGTCCGCCGGACTCGGAATGGCGCAAGACCTTGCGAGGGGCCTCCTTGTGCCAAAAAATAGGCCGCGGGCACAGCCGCGCCCAAAATAACAACCCGAAGGGCGGGGCGCCACGCTCGTCCACCCGAAAAAGGCCACAAAAACGGGTTGGCTATAGCCTTGGGGGGTGGGGCTGGCCAACTTAGTCATCCGGACTCGGAATGGCGCGAGAATTTGCAAGGGGCCTCCGTGTGCCAAAAATAGGACCCGGGCACAGTGGTGCCCAAAAATAACCACCCGAAGGCCGGGCGCCAAGTTCGTCCAGCCGAAAAAGGCCACAAAAACGGTGGGCTATAGCCTTGGGGGTGGTGGCTGGCCAACTTCGTCCGCCGGACTCGGAATGGCGCGAGAATTTGCGAGGGGCCTCCGTGTGCGAAAAATAAGCCGCAGGCACAGCCGCGCCAAAATAACTGCCCGAAGGACGGGGCGCCAAGTCCGTCCAGCGGAAACAGGCCACAAAAACGGGTGGGCTATAGCCTTGGGGGGTGGGGCTGGCCAACTTCGTCCGCCGGACTCAGAATTGCGCGAGACTTTGCGAGGGGCCTCCGTGTGCCAATACTAAGCCACAGGCACAGCCGCCCCTAAAATAACCGCCCGAAGGCCGGGCACCAAGTTCGTCCCAGCGGAAAAAGGCCACAAAAACGGGTGGGCTATAGCCTTGGGGTGTGGGGCTGGCCAACTTCGTCCGCCGGACTCGGAATGGCGCGAGAATTTGCGAGGGTCTCTGTGTCCCAAAATAGGCCGTGGGCACAGCCGTACCCAAAAATAACCGCTCGAAGGCCGGGGCGCCAAGTTCGTCCCAGCGGAAAAAGGCCACAAAACGGGTGGGCTATAGCCTTGGGGTGTGGGGCTGGCCAACTTCGTCCACCTGACTCGGAATGGCGCCAGACTTTGCGAGGGCCTCCGTGTGCCAAAAAGGCCGCGGGCACAGCGGCGCCCAAAAATAACCACCCGAAGGCCGGGGAGCCAAGTTTGTCCAGCGGAAAAAGGCCACAAAAACGGGTGGGCTATAGCCTTGGGGGGTGGGGCTGGCCAACTTCGTCCGCCGGACCCGGAATGGTGCAAGACTTTGCGAGGGGCCTCCGTGTGCCAAAAATAGGCCACGGGCACAGACGCGCCCAAAAATAACCGCCCGAAGGCCGTGGCGCCAAGTTCGTCCAGCGGAAAAAGGCCACAAAAACGGGTGGGCTATAGCCTTGGGGGGTGGGGCTGACCAATTTCGTCCGCCGGACTCGGAATGGCGCGAGACTTTGCGAGGGGCCTCCGTGTGCCAAAAATAGGCCGCGGGCACAGCGGCGCCCAAAAATAACCACCCGAAGGCTGGGGAGCCAAGTTTGTCCAGCGGAAAAAGGCGACAAAAAATGGGTGGGCTACAGCCTTGGGGGGTGGGGCTGGCCAACTTCGTCCGCCGGACTCCAAATTGCGCAAGACTTTGCGAGGGGCCTCCTTGTGCCAAAACTAAGCCACAGGCACAGCCGTGCCCAAAAATAACCGCCCGAAGGCCATGGCGCCAAGTTTGTCCAGCGGAAAAAGGCCACAAAAACGGGTGGGCTATGGCCTTGGCGGGTGGGGCTGACCAACTTCGTCCGCCGGACTCGGAATGGCGCAAGACTTTGCGAGGGGCCTTCGTGTGCCAAAAATAAGCCGCGGGCACAGCGGCGCCCAAAAATAACCGCCCGAAGGCTGGGGCACCAAGTTCGTCCAGCGGAAAAAGGCCACAAAAAGGGGTGGGCTATAGCCTTGGGGTGTGGGGCTGGCCATCTTCGTCCGCCGGACTCGGCATGGCGCGAGACTTTGCGAGGAGCCTCCGTGTGCCAAAAATAGGGCGCGGGCACAGCCGCGCCCAAAAATAACCGCTCGAAGGCCGGGGCGCCAAGTTCGTCCAGCGGAAAAAGGCCACAAAAACGGGTGGGCTATAGCCTTGGGGGGTGGGGCTGACCAACTTCGTCCGCCGGAGTCGGAATGGCTTAACACTTTGCGAGGGGCCTTCGTGTGTCAAAAATATGCCGCGGGCACAGCCGCGCCAAAAAATAACCGCCCGAAGGCCGGGGCGCCAAGTTCGTCCAGCGGAAAAAGGCCACAAAAAGGGGTGGGCTATAGCCTTGGGGTGTGGGGCTGGCCAACTTCGTCCGCCGGACTCGGAATGGTACGAGACTTTGCGAGGAGTCTCCGTGTGCCAAAAATAGGCCACGGGCGCAGCGGCGCCCAAAAATAACCGCCCGAAGGCCGGGGAGCCAAGTTCGTCCAGCGGAAAAAGGCCACAAAAACGGGTGGGCTATAGCCTTGGGGGGTGGGGCTGGCCAACTTCGTCCGCCGGACTCGAAATTGCGCAAGCCTTTGCGAGGGGCCTCCGTGTGCCAAAACAAAGCCACAGGCACAGCCGCGCCCAAAAATAACCGCCCGAAGGCCATGGCGCCAAGTTCGTCCAGCGGAAAAAGGCCACAAAAACGGGTGGGCTATAGCCTTGGGGGGTGGGGCTGACCAACTTCGTCCGTCGGACTCGGAATGGCGCGAGACTTTGCGAGGAGCCTCCATGTGCCAAAAATAGGCCGCGGACACAGCGGCGCCCAAAAATAACCGCCCGAAGGCCGGGGCGCCAAGTTCGTCCAGCGGAAAAAGGCCACAAAAACGGGTGGTCTATAGCCTTGGGGGGTGGGGCTTGCCAATTTCGTCCGCCGGACTCGGAATGGCGCGAGACTTTGCGACGCGCCTCCATGTGCCAAAAATAGGCCGCGGCCACAGCCGCGTCCGAAAATACCAGCCCGAAGGCCGGGGCGCCAAGTTCGTCCAGCGGAAAAAGGCCACAAAAACGGGTGGGCTATAGCCTTGGGGGGTGGGGCTGGCCAACTTCGTCGGCCTGACTCGGAATGGCGCGAGGCTTTACAAGGGGCCTCCGTGTGCCAAAAATACACCGTGGGCACAGCCGCGCCCAAAAATAACCTCCCGAAGGCTGGGGCGCCAAGTTCGTCCAGCCGAAAAAGGCCACAAAAACGGGTGGGCTATAGCCTTGGGGGGTGGGGCTGGGCAACTTCGTCCGACGGACTCGAAATGGCACGAGACTTTGCGAGGAGCCTCCGTGTGCCAAAAATAGGCCACGGGCACAGCCGCACCCAAAAATAACCGTCCGAAGGCCGGGGCGCCAAGTTCGTCCAGCGGAAAAAGGCCACAAAAAGGGGTGGGCTATAGCCTTGGGGTGTGCGGCTGGCCAACTTCGTCCGCCGGACTCGGAATGGCGCGAGAATTTGTGAGGGGCCTCCGTGTGCCAAAAATAGGCCACGGGCACAGCCGCACCCAAAAATAACCGCTCGAAGGCCGGGGCGCCTGTTAGTAATATGCCCTAAAGGCCAATCAAATGGTGTTTGATTGTTTAGGGAATTATTGTATTTGAATAGCATTTTGATATTTATAAAATGGCAAAGTTATCAATATTCATATATTAATTTAATGAATATATTCCAAGAAGTAAAATAGTTAAGGAACACATTCTCGAGTTTGTCGAGAATATGAAACGTGCATCCTTTGTACTATACTTCTAAAATAGTTCCTAGTGGTGGATTTATGATTGGACATTATAAATTCCTATAAACACTAGTATGTGTTATGACTCCTTATAGTATGTGATACTAAAATGGATGGTGAGTTTCATATCATTGACATGAGATGTCAAGTCAAACACATAGGTACTTGTTGAGAGAACGAGTTTACTGAACTTGACCAAATATAGTAAGCCATATGGTTTTGGGTGTTAATGGCTTATTATACATTGTATTAGACACTATGTTTAGTAATGGTCTTTAGACCTGAGGCATAACATATGTCTTATACATAGACATCTCTGATATGTGAAAGCATAATGATTGATTCCTAATCACGGAAGAGATCTAGCAATAGCTGTCATGGTTGGCTATGTATGAAGACAAGTGTATGGCCAATATGGAATTCATCACTTTGTAATATACAAAAAAGGATGTCCCTATGAGATAATATGAATTGGCATGAGAAATCCTTGGCCAAGGTGAAATATATTTGAAGGAGTTCAAATTATATTTTCATGTCAAGTTCATTTAGATTTATTTTGAGATAAAGCATAAGTGCTTAACATAATAAACCATAAGCCGTGCTTTTCTCTGGACATGGATGATGAAGAGACCAAGACATAGAGATACAATGGAATAGGTTCTATAGATCCAACAATTCTTGTTATTTGGATAGTTGTGATATACTTTGCTAGGTGTCACTCATGACTTGTAGAAACCTTAAGATCAATATTGGTAAAGCGTATTAGCAATGCATCTTAAGGTCATTAGAAAAGTTCTAATTGATGACTAAAGAGTTTAGCATCATTTAATGAATAAAGAGTTATCATTAAAATAGTTCTACTACCTTATAACTAAGAACCTAAAAGGTCACACACTAAATAGAAATGAAAAAGGAGTTACTAGAAAATGAGAAGTTAAATTTCCTAATTTTAGGAAAATCAATATTTATATTATAATTCATTGAGAATGAATATATATATAAATATATCTTAAATATGATTTAAGATAGAAATTTAGATGTTCCATAAATAGTTTAAGGAACAAAATAAATTTAAGTAAATCCTCCATTAAACATTATGTAATATCGAGCACGTAAAATGACCATTTTGGACATGTTCGGGTTCATATATGATTATGGACTTCTAGGCCAATTTTGGGTTTAGAATTTTGGGCTTTTATTGGATCTAATATGGATTAAGAGAAAGCATTAGAACATGTCACAAAATAAGCCCACATTTAACCATTTGATTTGATCAAAATGGGGTTAATTAATTAATTACGAAATTAATTAATTTAGCTATTTATTTATTTGATTAAATAATTTATTTAAGTGATAAGATCACTTTCAATAAATAATAGCTAAGTGGGTGGGTCTAGCACATGATAATGTTTGGTGCCATTATTAGAGATAATGGTAGCTTTATTTGGTGGGATGAATCATCATGAACTAGCATTCATGTTTCTTCATTATCTCTCTCATTTCAAAACGAAATTTCGAGATTCCAAATCCTCTGAACTCCTAGAACATTTCTAAGTGTGGACTAATTAGAGGCATCACAATTGGGGTGCTTTAAGGATCTCAGATCGTGGCAAAACAGAAGCTGTTCGTGCAGAGCTGTGTTTTCTGGACAGTGTTCGTAGCTTGCTGTTTTCAGTCGTTTCCTCCTACCTCACGAAGTCTTTTTCGAAACTGCAAGTGAGGTAATTAAACGTCAATCTTTCCTCTTGATTTTCGTTTTTGAATGAAGCCGATCCGAGGTTTCTAGAGCTTCCGCCGTCCGTTTTAATTTTACTGCACAAAAGTTGCGATTTTAGGAACCTAATGGACAAATGTTGTCCTTCAGCGCCAAGTTCGTCCAGCGGAAAAAGGCCACAAAAACGGGTGGGCTATAGCCTTGGGGGGTGGGGCTGGCCAACTTCATCCGCCGGACTCGGAATGGCGCGAGAATTTGTGAGGGGCCTCCGTGTGCCAAAAATAGGCCGCAGGCACAGCCGCGCCCAAAAATAACCGCCCGAAGGACGGGGCGCCAAGTTCGTCCAGCGGAAAAAGGCCACAAAAACGGGTGGGCTATACCCTTGGGGGGTGGGGCTGGCCAACTTCGTCCGCCGGACTCGGAATTGCGCGAGACTTTGCGAGGGGCCTCCGTGTGCCAAAACTAAGCCACAGGCACAGCCGCGCCCAAAAATAACCGCCCGAAGGCCGGGGCACCAAGTTCGTCCAGCGGAAAAAGGCCACAAAAACGGGTGGGCTATAGCCTTGGGGGGTGGGGCGGGCCAACTTCATCCGCCGGACCCGGAATGGCGCGAAGCTTTACGAGGGGCATCCGTGTAACAAAAATAGGCCGCGGGTACAGCCGAGCCATAAAATAACCGCCCGAAGGCCGGGCCCCAAGTTCGTCCAGCGGAAAAAGGCCACAAAAATGGGTGGGCTATAGCCTTGGGGGGTGGGGCTGGCCAACTTCATCCGCCGGACTCGGAATGGCACGAGAATTTGTGAGGGGCCTCCGTGTGCGAAAAAAAATAGTCATGGGCACCGCGGCGCCTAAAAATTACCGGCCGAAGGCCGGGGCGCCAAGTTCGTCCAGCGGAAAAAGGCCACAAAAACGGGTGGGCTATAGCCTTGGGGGGTGGGGCAGGCCAACTTCGTCCGCCGGACTCGAAATTGCGCAAGACTTTATGAGGGGCCTCCGTGTGCCAAAATTAAACCACAGGCACAGCCGCGCCCAAAAATAACCGCCCAAAGGCCATGGCGCCAAGTTCGTCCAGCGGAAAAAGGCCACAAAAACGGGTGGGCTATAGCCTTGGGGGGTGGGGCTGACCAACTTCGTCCGCCCGACTCGGAATGGCGAAAGACTTTGCGAGGGGCCTTCGTGTGCCAAAAATAAGCCGCGGGCACAGCCGCGCCCAAAAATACCCGCCCGAAGGCCGGGGCGCCAAGTTCGTCCAGCGGAAAAAGGCCACAAAAACGGGTGGGCTATAGCCTTGGGGGTAGGGGCGGGCCAACCGTCCGCCGGGACACGGAATGGCGCGAGACTTTGCGAGGCGCCTCCGTGTGCCAAAAATAGGCCGCGGGCACGGCCGCGCCAAAAAATACCCGCCCGAAGGCCGGGGCGCCAAGTTCGTCCAGCGGAAAAAGGCCACAAAAAGGGGTGGGCTATAGCCTTGGGGTGTGGGGCTGGCCAACTTCGTCCGCCGGACTCGGAATGGCACGAGAATTTGCGAGGGGCCTCCGTGTGTGAAAAATAGGCCGCAGGCACAGCGGCGCCCAAAAATTACCGCCCGAAGGCCGGGGCGCCAAGTTCGTCCAGCGGAAAAAGGTCACAAAAACGGTTGGGGCATAGCCTTGGGGGGTGGGGCTGGCCAACTTCGTCCGCCGGACTCGGAATGGTGCGAGACTTTGCGAGGCACCTCCGTGTGCCAAAAATAGGCCTCGGGCACAGCCGCACCAAAAAATACCCGCCCGAAGGCCGGGGCGCCAAGTTCGTCCAGCGGAAAAAGGCCACAAAAAGGGGTGGGCTATAGCCTTGGGGTGTGGGGCTGGCCAACTCCGTCCGCCGGACTCGGAATGGTGCGAGACTTTGCGAGGAGCCTCCGTGTGCCAAAAATAGGCCGCGGGCACAGCGGTGCCCAAAAATAACCGCCCGAAGGCCGGGGCGCCAAGTTCGTCCAGCGGAAAAAGGCCACAAAAACGGGTGGGCTATAGCCTTGGGGGGTGGGGCTGGCCAACTTCATCCGCCGGACTCGGAATGGAGCGAGAATTTGCGAGGGGCCTCCGTGTGCCAAAATAGGACATGGGCCCAGCCGCGCCCAAAAATAACCGCCTGAAGGCCGGGGCGCCAAGTTCGTCCGGCGGAAAAAGGCCACAAAAACGGGTGGGCTATAGCCTTGGGGGGTGGGGCTTACCAACTTCGCCCGCCGGACTCGGAATGGCGCAAGACTTTGCGAGGGGCCTCCGTGTGCCAAAAATAGGTCGCGGGCACAGCGGCGCCCAAAAATAACCACCCGAAGACCGGGGCGCCACGTTCGTCCAGCCGAAAAAGGCCACAATAACGGGTGGGCTATAGCCTTGGGGGGTGGGGCTGGCCAACTTCGTCAACCGGACTCGGAATGGCGCGAGAATTTGCGAGGGGCCTCCGTGTGCCAAAAATAGGTCGCGGGCACAGTGGTGCCCAAAAATAACCACCCGAAGGCCGGGGCGCCAAGTTCGTCCAGCCGAAAAAGGCCACAAAAACGGGTGGGCTATAGCCTTGGGGGGTGGGGCTGGCCAACTTCATCCGCCGGACTCGGAATGGAGCGACAATTTGCGAGGGGCCTCCGTGTGCCAAAAATAGGCCGCGGGCGTAGCCGCGCCCAAAAATAACCGCCCGATGGCCGTGGCGCCAAGTTCGTCCAGCGGAAAAAGGCCACAAAAACGGTTGGGCTATAGCCCTGGGGGGTGGGGCTGGCCAACTTCGTCCGCCGGATTCGGAATGGCGCGAGACTTTACGAGGGGCCTCCGTGTGCCAAAAATAGACCGTGGGCACAGCCGCGCCTAAAAATAACCGCCCGAAGGCCGGGGCGCCAAGTTCGTTCAGCGGAAAAAAGCCACAAAAACAGGTGGGCTATAGCCTTGGGGGGTGGGGTTGGCCAACTTCGTCCGCCGGACTCGGAATGGTGCAAGACTTTGCGAGGGGCCTCCGTGTGCCAAAAATAGGCCACGGGCGCAGACGCGCCCAAAAATAACCGCCCGAAGGCCGTGGCGCCAAGTTCGTCCTGCGGAAAAAGGCCACAAAAACGGGTGGGCTATAGCCTTGGGGGGTGGGGCTGACCAATTTCGTCCGCCGGACTCGGAATGGCGCGAGACTTTGCGAGGGGCCTCCGTGTGGCAAAAATAGGCCATGGGCACAGCCGTGACCAAAAATAACCGCCCGAAGGCCGGGCGCCAAGTTCGTCCAGCGGAAAAAGGCCACAAAACGGTTGGGCTATAGCCTTGGGGTTGCGGCTGGCCAACTTTGTCCGCCGGACTCGGAATGGCGCTAGACTTTGCAAGGGGCCTCCCGTGTTCCAAAAATAGGCGCGGGCACAGCCGCGCCCAAAAATAACCGCCCGAAGGCCGGGGCGCCAAGTTCGTCCCAGCGGAAAAAGGCCACAAAAGGGGTGGGCTATAGCCTTGGGGTGTGGGGCTGGCCAACTTCTTCCGCCGGACTCGGAAGGCCGCGAGACTTTAGGAGGGGCCTCCGTGTGCCAAAAATAGGACGCAGACACAGCCGCGTCCAAAACTAACCGCCCGAAGGCCGGGGCGCCAAGTTCGTCCAGCGGAAAAAGGCCACAAAAACGGGTGGGCTATAGCCTTGGGGGGTGGGGCTGGCCAACTTCGTCGGCCAGACTCGGAATGGCGCGAGGCTTTACGAGGGGCCTCCGTATGCCAAAAATACGCCGTGGGCACAGCCGCGCCCAAAAATAACCTCCCGAAGGCCGGGGCGCCAAGTTCGTCCAGCCGAAAAAGGCCACAAAAACGGGTCGGCTATAGCCTTGAGGGGTGGGGCTGGCCAACTTCGTCCACCGGATTCGGAATGGCGCAAGACTTGGCGAGGGGCCTCCGTGTGCCTAAACTAAGCCAACGGCACAGCCGCACCCAAAAATAACCGCCCGAAGGCCGGGGCGCCAAGTTCGTCCAGCGGAAAAAGCCCACAAAAACGGGTGGGCTATAGCCTTGTGGGGTGGGGCTGGCCAACTTCATCCGCCGGACTCGGAATGGAGCGAGAATTTGCGACGGACCTCCGTGTGCCAAAAATAGGCCGCGGTCGCAGCCGCGCCCAAAAATAACCGCCCGATGGCCGTGGCGCCAAGTTCGTCCAGCGGAAAAAGGCCACAAAAACGAGTGGGCTATAGCCTTGGGGGGTGGGGCTGGCCAACTTCGTCCGCCGGATTCGGAATGGCGCGAGACTTTGCGAGGGGCCTCCGTGTGCCAAAAATAGACCATGGGCACAGCCGCGCCAAAAAATAACCACCCGAAGGCCGGGGCGCCAAGATCGTCCAGCGGAAAAAGGCCACAAAAACAGGCGGGCTATAGCCTTGGGGGGTGGGGTTGGCCAACTTCGTCCGCCGGACTCGGAATGGTGCAAGACTTTGCGAGGGGCCTCCGTGTGCCAAAAATAGGCCACGGGCACAGACGCGCCCAAAAATAACCGCCCGAAGGCCGTGGCGCCAAGTTCGTCCAGCGGAAAAAGGCCACAAAAACGGGTGGGCTATAGCCTTGGGGGGTGGGGCTGACCAATTTCGTCCGCCGGACTCGGAATGGCGCGAGACTTTGCGAGGGGCCTCCGTGTGCCAAAAATAGGCCGCGGGCACAGCCGCGCCCAAAAATAACCGCCCGAAGGACGGGGCGCCAAGTTCGTCCAGCGGAAAAAAGGCCACAAAAACGGTTGGGCTATAGCCTTGGGGGTTGCGGCTGGCCAACTTCGTCCGCCGGACTCGGAATGGCGCTAGACTTCGCAAGGGGCCTCCGTGTTCCAAAAATAGGCCGCGGGCACAGCCGCGCCCAAAAATAACCGCCCGAAGGCCGGGGCGCCAAGTTCGTCCAGCGGAAAAAGGCCACAAAAAGCGGTGGGCTATAGCCTTGGGGTGTGGGGCTGTCCAACTTCGTCCGCCGGACTCGGAAGGCCGCGAGACTTTAGGAGGGGCCTCCGTGTGCCAAAAATAGGCCGCGGACACAGCCGCGTCCAAAACTAACCGCCCGAAGGCCGGGGCGCCAAGTTCGTCCAGCGGAAAAAGGCCACAAAAACGGGTGGGCTATAGCCTTGGGGGGTGGGGCTGGCCAACTTCGTCGGCCAGACTCGGAATGGCGCGAGGCTTTACGAGGGGCCTCCGTATGCCAAAAATACGCCGTGGGCACAGCCGCGCCCAAAAATAACCTCCCGAAGGCCGGGGCGGCAAGTTCGTCCAGCCGAAAAAGGCCACAAAAACGGGTCGGCTATAGCCTTGAGGGGTGGGGCTGGCCAACTTCGTCCACCGGATTCGGAATGGCGCAAGACTTGGCGAGGGGCCTCCGTGTGCCTAAACTAAGCCAAAGGCACAGCCGCACCCAAAAATAACCGCCCGAAGGCCGGGGCGCCAAGTTCGTCCAGCGGAAAAAGCCCACAAAAACGGGTGGGCTATAGCCTTGTGGGGTGGGGCTGGCCAACTTCATCCGCCGGACTCGGAATGGAGCGAGAATTTGCGACGGACCTCCGTGTGCCAAAAATAGGCCGCGGGCGCAGCCGCGCCCAAAAATAACCGCCCGATGGCCGTGGCGCCAAGTTCGTCCAGCGGAAAAAGGCCACAAAAACGAGTGGCGCCAAGTTCGTCCAGCGGAAAAAGACCACAAAAACAGGCGGGCTATAGCCTTGGGGGGCGGGGCTGGCCAACTTCGTCCGCCGGACTCGGAATGGCGCGAGACTTTGCAAGGGGCCTCCGTGTGCCAAAAATAGGCCACGGGCACAGACGCGCCCAAAAATAACAGCCCGAAGGCCGTGGCGCCAAGTTCGTCCAGCGGAAAAAGGCCACAAAAACGGGTGGGCTATAGCCTTGGGGGGTGGGGCTGACCAATTTCGTCCGCCGGACTCGGAATGGCGCGAGACTTTGCGAGGGGCCTCCGTGTGCCAAAAATAGGCCGCGGGCACAGCCGCGCCCAAAAATAACCGCCCGAAGGACGGGGCGCCAAGTTCGTCCATCGGAAAAAGGCCACAAAAACGGTTGGGCTATAGCCTTGGGGGGTGGGGCTGGCCAACTTCGTCCGCCGGACTCGGAATGGCGCTAGACTTCGCAAGGGGCCTCCGTGTTCCAAAAATAGGCCGCGGGCACAGCCGCGCCCAAAAATAACCGCCCGAAGGCCGGGGCGCCAAGTTCGTCCAGCGGAAAAAGGCCACAAAAAGGGGTGGGCTATAGCCTTGGGGTGTGGGGCTGGCCAACTTCGTCCTCCGGACTCGGAATGCCGCGAGACTTTGCGAGGGGCCTCCGTGTGCCAAAAATAGGCCGCGGATACAACCGCGTCCAAAAATAACCGCCCGAAGGCCGGGGCGCCAAGTTCGTCCAGCGGAAAAAGGCCACAAAAACGGGTGGGCTATAGCCTTGGGGGGTGGGGCTGGCCAACTTCGTCCGCGGGACTCGGAATGGCACGAGACTTTGCGAGGGGCCTCCGTGTACCAAAAATAGGCCGCGGGCACAGCCGCGCCCAAAAATAACCGCCCGAAGGCCGGGGCGCCACGTTCGTCCAGCCGAAAAAGGCCACAAAAACGGGTGAGCAATAGCCTTGGGGGGTGGGGCTGGCCAACTTCGTCAACCGGACTCGGAATGGCGCGAGACTTTACGAGGGGCCTCCGTGTGCCAAAAATAGGTCGTGGGCACAGCGGCGCCCAAAAATAACCACCCGAAGACCGGGCGCCACGTTCGTCCAGCCGAAAAAGGCCACAAAAACGGGTGGGCTATAGCCTTGGGGGGTGGGGCTGGCCAACTCCGTCAACCGGACTCGGAATGGCGAGAGACTTTGCGAGGGGCCTCCGTGTGCCAAAAATAGGTTGCGGGCACAGTGGTGCCCAAAAATAACCACCAAGGCCGGGCGCCAAGTTCGTCCCAGCGGAAAAAGGCCACAAAAACGGGTGGGCTATAGCCTTGGGGGTGGGGCTGGCCAACTTCATCCGCCGGACTCGGAATGGAGCGAGAATTTGCGAGGGGGCCTCCGTGTGCAAAAAAAGCAGCGGGCGCAGCCGCGCCAAAAATAACCGCCCGAAGGCCGGGGCGCCAAGTTCGTCCAGCGGAAAAAGGCCACAAAAAGGGGTGGGCTATAGCCTTGGGGTGTGGGGCTGGCCAACTTCGTCCTCCGGACTCGGAATGCCGCGAGACTTTGCGAGGGGCCTCCGTGTGCCAAAAATAGGCCGCGGATACAACCGCGTCCAAAAATAACCGCCCGAAGGCCGGGGCGCCAAGTTCGTCCAGCGGAAAAAGGCCACAAAAACGGGTGGGCTATAGCCTTGGGGGGTGGGGCTGGCCAACTTCGTCCGCGGGACTCGGAATGGCACGAGACTTTGCGAGGGGCCTCCGTGTACCAAAAATAGGCCACGGGCACAGCCGCGCCCAAAAATAACCGCCCGAAGGCCGGGGCGCCACGTTCGTCCAGCCGAAAAAGGCCACAAAAACGGGTGAGCAATAGCCTTGGGGGGTGGGGCTGGCCAACTTCGTCAACCGGACTCGGAATGGCGCGAGACTTTGCGAGGGGCCTCCGTGTGCCAAAAATAGGTCGTGGGCACAGCGGCGCCCAAAAATAACCACCCGAAGACCGGGGCGCCACGTTCGTCCAGCCGAAAAAGGCCACAAAAACGGGTGGGCTATAGCCTTGGGGGGTGGGGCTGGCCAACTCCGTCAACCGGACTCGGAATGGCGAGAGACTTTGCGAGGGGCCTCCGTGTGCCAAAAATAGGTTGCGGGCACAGTGGTGCCCAAAAATAACCACCCGAAGGCCGGGGCGCCAAGTTCGTCCAGCGGAAAAAGGCCACAAAAACGGGTGGGCTATAGCCTTGGGGGGTGGGGCTGGCCAACTTCATCCGCCGGACTCGGAATGGAGCGAGAATTTGCGAGGGCCTCCGTGTGCAAAAAAATAAGCCGCGGCGCAGCCGCGCCTAAAAATAACCCCCCGAAGGCCGGGGCGCCAAGTTCGTCCAGCGGAAAAAGGCCACAAAAACGGGTGGGCGATAGCCTTGGGGGGTGGGGCTTACCAACTTCGCCCGCCGGACTCGGAATGGCGCAAGACTTTGCGAGGGGCCTCCGTGAGCCAAAATTAGGTCGCGGACAAAGCGGCGCCCAAAATAACCACCCGAAGACCGGGCGCCACGTTCGTCCAGCCGAAAAAATGCCACAAAAACGGGTGGGCTATAGCCTTGGGGGTGGGGCTGGCCAACTTCACAACCGGACTCGGAATGGCGCGAGAATTTGCGAGGGCCTCCGTGTGCCAAAAAAAAAGGTCGCGGGCACAGTGGTGGTCCAAAAATAACCACCCCAAGGCCGGGGCGCCAAGTTCGTCCAGCGGAAAAAGGCCACAAAAACGGGTGGGCTATAGCCTTGGGGGGTGGGGCTGGCCAACTCCGTCAACCGGACTCGGAATGGCGCGAGACTTTGCGAGGGGCCTCCGTGTGCCAAAAATAGGTCGCGGGCACAGCGGTGCCCAAAAATAACCACCCGAAGGCCGGGGCGCCAAGTTCGTCCAGCGGAAAAAGGCCACAAAATTGGGTGGGCTATACCCTTGGGGGGTGGGGCTGGCCAACTTCATCCGCCGGACTCGGAATGGAGCGAGAATTTGCGAGGGGCCTCCGTGTGCCAAAAATAAGCCGCGGGCGCAGCCGCGCCCAAAAATAACCGCCCGATGGCCGTGGCGCCAAGTTCGTCCAGCGGAAAAAGGCCACAAAAACGGGTGGGCTATAGCCTTGGGGGGTGGGGCTTACCAACTTCGCCCGCCGGACTCGGAATGGCGCAAGACTTTGCGAGGGGCCTCCGTGTGCCAAAAATAGGTCGTGGGCACAGCGGCGCCCAAAAATAACCACCCGAAGACCGGGCCGCCATGTTCGTCCAGCCGAAAATGGCCACAAAAACGGGTGGGCTATAGCCTTGGGGGGTGGGGCTGGCCAACTTCGTCAACCGGACTCGGAATGGCGCGAGAATTTGCGAGGGGCCTCCGTGTGCCAAAAATAGGTCGCGGGCACAGTGGTGCCCAAAAATAACCACCCGAAGGCCGGGTCGCCAAGTTCGTCCAGCCGAAAAAGGCCACAAAAACGGGTGGGCTATAGCCTTGGGGGGTGGGGCTGGCCAACTTCATCCGCCGGACTCGGAATGGAGCGAGAATTTGCGAGGGGCCTCCGTGTGCCAAAAATAGGGCGCGGGCATAGCCGCGCCCAAAAATAACCGCCCGATGGCCGTGGCGCCAAGTTCGTCCAGCGGAAAAACGCCACAAAAACGGGTGGGCTATAGCCTTGGGGGGTGGGGCTTACCAACTTCGCCCGCCGGACTCGGAATGGCGCAAGACTTTGCTAGGGGCCTCCGTGTGCCTAAACTAAGCCACAGGCACAGCCGCACCCAAAAATAACTGCCCGAAGGCCGGGGCGCCAAGTTCGTCCAGCGGAAAAAGGCCACAAAAACGGGTGGGCTATAGCCTTGGGGGGTGGGGCTGGCTAACTTCATCCGCCGGATTCGGAATGGCGCGAGACTTTACGAGGGGCCTCCGTGTGCCAAAAATAGACCGTGGGAACAGCCGCGCCTAAAAATAACCGCCCGAAGGCCGGGGCGCCAAGTTCGTTCAGCGGAAAAAAGCCACAAAAACAGGTGGGCTATAGCCTTGGGGGGTGGGGTCGGCCAACTTCGTCCGCCGGACTCGGAATGGTGCAAGACTTTGCGAGGGGCCTCCGTGTGCCAAAAATAGGCCACGGGCACAGACGCGCCCAAAAATAACCGCCCGAAGGCCGTGGCGCCAAGTTCGTCCAGCGGAAAAAGGCCACAAAAACGGGTGGGCTATAGCCTTGGGGGGTGGGGCTGACCAATTTCGTCCGCCGGACTCGGAATGGCGCGAGACTTTGCGAGGGGCCTCCGTGTGCCAAAAATAGGCCGCGGGCACAGCCGTGACCAAAAATAACCGCCCGAAGGCCGGGGCGCCAAGTTCGTCCAGCGGAAAAAGGCCACAAAAACGGTTGGGCTATAGCCTTGGGGGTTGCGGCAGGCCAACTTCGTCCGCCGGACTCGGAATGGCGCTAGACTTTGCAAGGGGCCTCCGTGTTCCAAAAATAGGCCGCGGGCACAGCCGCGCCCAAAAATAACCGCCCGACGGCCGGGGCGCCAAGTTCGTCCAGCGGAAAAAGGCCACAAAAAGGGGTGGGCTATAGCCTTGGGGTGTGGGGCTGGCCAACTTCGTCCGCCGGACTCGGAAGGCCGCGAGACTTTAGGAGGGGCCTCCGTGTGCCAAAAATAGGCCGCGGACAGAGCCGCGTCCAAAACTAACCGCCCGAAGGCCGGGGCGCCAAGTTCGTCCAGCGGAAAAAGGCCACAAAAACGGGTGGGCTATAGCCTTGGGGGGTGGGGCTGGCCAACTTCGTCGGCCCGACTCGGAATGGCGCGAGGCTTTACGAGGGGCCTCCGTATGCCAAAAATACGCCATGGGCACAGCCACGCCCAAAAATAACCTCCCGAAGGCCGGGGCGCCAAGTTCGTCCAGCCGAAAAAGGCCACAAAAACGGGTGGGCTAGAGCCTTGGGCGGTGGGGCTGGCCCACTTCGTCGGCCGGACTCGGAATGGCGCGAGGCTTTACGAGGGGCCTCCGTGTGCCAAAAATATGCCGCGGGCATAGCCGCACCCTAAAATAACCTCCCAAAGGCCGGGGCGCCAAGTTCGTCCAGCGGAAAAAGGCCACAAAAACGGGTGGGCTATAGCCTTGGGGGGTGGGGCTGGCCAACTTCGTCCGTCGGACTCAGAATGACGCGAGACTTTACGAGGGGCCTCCGTTCGCCAAAAATAGGCCGCGGGCACAGCCGCGCCCAAAAATAACCTCCCGAAGGCCGGGGGGTCAGGTTCGTCCAGCGGAAAAAGGCCACAAAAACGGGTGGGCTATAGCCTTGGGGGGTGGGGCTGGCCAACTTCGTCCGCCGGACTCGGAATGGCACGAGACTTTGTTTGGGGCCTCCGTGTACCAAAAATAAGCCGCGGGCACAGCAGCGCCCAAAAATAACTGCCCGAAGGCCGGGGCGCCACGTTCGTCCAGCGGAAAAAGGCCACAAAAACGGGTGGGCTATAGCCTTGGGGGGTGGGGCTGGCCAACTTCATCCGCCGGACTCGGAATGGAGCGAGAATTTGCGAGGGGCCTGCGTGTACAAAAAATAGGCCGCGGGCGCAGCCGCCCCCAAAAATAACCGCCCGATGGCCGTGGCACCAAGTTCGTCCAGCGGAAAAAAGCCACAAAAACGGGTGGGCTATAGCCTTGGGGGGTGGGGCTGACCAACTTCGTCCGCCGGACTCCAAATTGCGCAAGACTTTGAGAGGGCCTCCTTGTGACAAAAATAGGCCGCGGGCACAGCCGCGCCCAAAAATAACTGCCCGAAGGCCGGGGCGCCACGTTCGTCCAGCGGAAAAAGGCCACAAAAACGGGTGGGCTATAGCCTTGGGGGGTGGGGCTGGCCAACTTCGTCAACCGGACTCGGAATGGCGCGAGAATTTGCGAGGGGCCTCCGTGTGCCAAAAATAGGTCGCGGGCACAGTGGTGCCCAAAAATAACCACCCGAAGGCCGGGGCGCCAAGTTCGTCCAGCCGAAAAAGGCCACAAAAACGGGTGGGCTATAGCCTTGGGGGGTGGGGCTGGCCAACTTCGTCCGCCGGACTCCAAATTGCGCAAGACTTTGTGAGGGGCCTCCGTGTGCCAAATCTAAGCCACAGGCACAGCCGCGCCCAAAAATAACCGCCCGAAGGCCATGGCGCCAAGTTTGTCCAGCGGAAAAAGGCCACAAAAACGGGTGGGCTATAGCCTTGGCGGGTGGGGCTGACCAACTTCGTCCGCCGGACTCGGAATGGCGCAAGACTTTGCGAGGGGCCTTCGTGTGCCAAAAATAAGCCGCGGGCACAGCGGCGCCCAAAAATAACCGCCCGAAGGCTGGGGCGCCAAGTTCGTCCAGCGGAAAAAGGCCACAAAAAGGGGTGGGCTATAGCCTTGCGGTGTGTGGCTGGCCAACTTCGTCCGCCGGACTCGGAATGGCGCGAGACTTTGCGAGTAGCCTTCGTGTGCCAAAAATAAGCCGTGGGCACAGCCGCACCCAAAAATAACCGCCCGAAGGCCGGGCGCCAAGTTCTTTCAGCGGAAAAAGGCCACAAAAAGGGGTGGGCTATAGCCTTGGGGTGTGGGGCTGGCCAACTTCGTCCGCCGGACTCGGAATGGCGCGAGAATTTGCGAGGGGCCTCCGTGTCCCAAAAATAGGCCGCGGACACAGCCGTACCAAAACTAACCGCCCGTAGGCCGTGGCGCCAAGTTCGTCCAGCGGAAAAAGGCCACAAAACGGGTGGGCTTTAGCCTTGGGGTGTGTGGCTGGCCAACTTCGTCCACCGGACTCGGAATGGCGCGAGACTTTGCGAGGGGCCTCCGTGAGCCAAAAATAGGCCGCGGTCACAGCGGCGCCCAAAAATAACCACCCGAAGGCGGGGGAGCCAAGTTAGTCCAGCGGAAAAAGGCGACAAAAAATGGGTGGGCTACAGCCTTGGGGGGTGGGGCTGGCCAACTTCGTCCGCCGGACTCCAAATTGCGCAAGACTTTGCGAGGGGCCTCCGTGTGCCAAAACTAAGCCACAGGCACAGCCGTGCCCAAAAATAACCGCCCGAAGGCTGGGGCGCCATGTTCGTCCAGCGGAAAAAGGCCACAAAAAGGGGTGGGCTATAGCCTTGGGGTGTGGGGCTGGCCAACTTCGTCCGCCGGACTCGGAATGGCGCGAGACTTTGCGAGGAGCCTCCGTGTGCCAAAAATAGGCCGCGGACACAGCTGCGTCCAAAAATAACCGCCCGAAGGCCGTGGCGCCAAGTTCGTCCAGCGGAAAAAGGCCACAAAAACGGGTGGGCTATAGGCTTGGGGGGTGGGGCTGGCCAACTTCGTCGGCCGGACTCGGAATGGCGCGAGGCTTTACATGGGGCCTCCGTGTGTCAAAACTACGCCGTGGGCACAGCCGCGCCCAAAAATAACCTCCCGAAGGCCGGAGCGCCATGTTCGTCCAGCCGAAAAAGGCCACAAAAACGGGTGGGCTATAGCCTTGGGGGGTGGGGCTGGCCAACTTCGTCCGCCGGACTCGGAATGTCACGAGACTTTGCGAGGGGCCTCCGTGTGCCAAAAATAAGCCGCGGGCACAGCCGCGCCCAAAAATAACCGTCCGAAGGCCGGGGCGCCAAGTTCGTCCAGCGGAAAAAGGCCACAAAAAGGGGTGGGCTATAGCCTTGGGGTGTGCGGCTGGCCAACTTCGTCCGCCGGACTCAGAATGGCACGAGAATTTGCGAGGGGCCTCCGTGTCCCAAAAATAGGCCGCGGGCACAGCCGCGCCCAAAAATAACCGCCCGAAGGCCGGGGCGCCAAGTTCGTCCAGCGGAAAAAGGCCACAAAAACGGGTGGGCTATAGCCTTGGGGGGTGGGGCTGGCCAACTTCGTCGGCCAGACTCGGAATGGCGCGAGGCTTTACGAGGGGCCTCCGTATGCCAAAAATACGCCGTGGGCACAGCCGCGCCCAAAAATAACCTCCCGAAGGCCGGGGCGCCAAGTTCGTCCAGCCGAAAAAGGCCACAAAAACGGGTGGGCTATAGCCTTGGGGGGTGGGGCTGGCCCACTTCGTCGGCCGGACTCGGAATGGCGCGAGGCTTTACGAGGGGCCTCCGTGTGCCAAAAATACGCCGCGGGCATAGCCGCGCCCTAAAATAACCTCCCAAAGGCCGGGGCGCCAAGTTCGTCCAGCGGAAAAAGGCCACAAAAACGGGTGGGCTATAGCCTTGGGGGGTGGGGCTGGCCAACTTCGTCCGTCGGACTCAGAATGACGCGAGACTTTACGAGGGGCCTCCGTTCGCCAAAAATACGCCGCGGGCATAGCCGCGCCCAAAAATAACCTCCCGAAGGCCGGGGCGTCAGGTTCGTCCAGCGGAAAAAGGCCACAAAAACGGGTGGGCTATAGCCTTGGGGGGTGGGGCTGGCCAACTTCGTCCGCCGGACTCGGAATGGCACGAGACTTTGCTTGGGGCCTCCGTGTACCAAAAATAGGCCGCGGACACAGCCGCGCCCAAAAATAACTGCCCGAAGTCCGGGGCGCCACGTTCGTCCAGCGGAAAAAGGCCACAAAAACGGGTGGGCTATAGCCTTGGGGGGTGGGGCTGGCCAACTTCATCCGCCGGACTCGGAATGGAGCGAGAATTTGCGAGGGGCCTGCGTGTACAAAAAATAGGCCATGGGCGCAGCCGCGCCCAAAAATAACCGCCCGATGGCCGTGGCACCAAGTTCGTCCAGCGGAAAAAAGCCACAAAAACGGGTGGGCTATAGCCTTGGGGGGTGGGGCTGACCAACTTTGTCCGCCGGACTCGGAATGGCGCAAGACCTTGCGAGGGGCCTCCTTGTGCCAAAAATAGGCCGCGGGCACAGCCGCGCCCAAAAATAACTGCCCGAAGGGCGGGGCGCCACGTTCGTCCAGCGGAAAAAGGCCACAAAAACGGGTGGGCTATAGCCTTGGGGGGTGGGGCTGGCCAACTTTGTCAACCGGACTCGGAATGGCGCGAGAATTTGCAAGGGGCCTCCGTGTGCCAAAAATAGGTCGCGGGCACAGTGGTGCCCAAAAATAACCACCCGAAGGCCGGGGCGCCAAGTTCGTCCAGCCGAAAAAGGCCACAAAAACGGGTGGGCTATAGCCTTGGGGGGTGGGGCTGGCCAACTTCATCCGCCGGACTCGGAATGGCGCGAGAATTTGCGAGGGGCCTCCGTGTGCGAAAAATAAGCCGCAGGCACAGCCGCGCCCAAAAATAACTGCCCGAAGGACGGGGCGCCAAGTTCGTCCAGCGGAAAAAGGCCACAAAAACGGGTGGGCTATAGCCTTGGGGGGTGGGGCTGGCCAACTTCGTCCGCCGGACTCAGAATTGCGCGAGACTTTGCGAGGGGCCTCCGTGTGCCAATACTAAGCCACAGGCACAGCCGCCCCCTAAAATAACCGCCCGAAGGCCGGGGCACCAAGTTCGTCCAGCGGAAAAAGGCCACAAAAACGGGTGGGCTATAGCCTTGGGGTGTGGGGCTGGCCAACTTCGTCCGCCGGACTCGGAATGGCGCGAGAATTTGCGAGGGGTCTCTGTGTCCCAAAAATAGGCCGTGGGCACAGCCGTACCCAAAAATAACCGCTCGAAGGCCGTGGCGCCAAGTTCGTCCAGCGGAAAAAGGCCACAAAAACGGGTGGGCTATAGCCTTGGGGTGTGGGGCTGGCCAACTTCGTCCACCTGACTCGGAATGGCGCGAGACTTTGCGAGGGGCCTCCGTGTGCCAAAAAGAGGCCGCGGGCACAGCGGCGCCCAAAAATAACCACCCGAAGGCCGGGGAGCCAAGTTTGTCCAGCGGAAAAAGGCCACAAAAACGGGTGGGCTATAGCCTTGGGGGGTGGGGCTGGCCAACTTCGTCCGCCGGACCCGGAATGGTGCAAGACTTTGCGAGGGGCCTCCGTGTGCCAAAAATAGGCCACGGGCACAAACGCGCCCAAAAATAACCGCCCGAAGGCCGTGGCGCCAAGTTCGTCCAGCGGAAAAAGGCCACAAAAACGGGTGGGCTATAGCCTTGGGGGGTGGGGCTGACCAATTTCGTCCGCCGGACTCGGAATGGCGCGAGACTTTGCGAGGGGCCTCCGTGTGCCAAAAATAGGCCGCGGGCACAGCGGCGCCCAAAAATAACCACCCGAAGGCTGGGGAGCCAAGTTTGTCCAGCGGAAAAAGGCGACAAAAAATGGGTGGGCTACAGCCTTGGGGGGTGGGGCTGGCCAACTTCGTCCGCCGGACTCCAAATTGCGCAAGACTTTGCGAGGGGCCTCCTTGTGCCAAAACTAAGCCACAGGCACAGCCGTGCCCAAAAATAACCGCCCGACGGCCATGGCGCCAAGTTTGTCCAGCGGAAAAAGGCCACAAAAACGGGTGGGCTATGGCCTTGGCGGGTGGGGCTGACCAACTTCGTCCGCCGGACTCGGAATGGCGCAAGACTTTGCGAGGGGCCTTCGTGTGCCAAAAATAAGCCGCGGGCACAGCGGCGCCCAAAAATAACCGCCCGAAGGCTGGGGCACCAAGTTCGTCCAGCGGAAAAAGGCCACAAAAAGGGGTGGGCTATAGCCTTGGGGTGTGGGGCTGGCCATCTTCGTCCGCCGGACTCGGCATGGCGCGAGACTTTGCGAGGAGCCTCCGTGTGCCAAAAATAGGGCGCGGGCACAGCCGCGCCCAAAAATAACCGCTCGAAGGCCGGGGCGCCAAGTTCGTCCAGCGGAAAAAGGCCACAAAAACGGGTGGGCTATAGCCTTGGGGGGTGGGGCTGACCAACTTCGTCCGCCGGAGTCGGAATGGCTTAACACTTTGCGAGGGGCCTTCGTGTGTCAAAAATATGCCGCGGGCACAGCCGCGCCAAAAAATAACCGCCCGAAGGCCGGGGCGCCAAGTTCGTCCAGCGGAAAAAGGCCACAAAAAGGGGTGGGCTATAGCCTTGGGGTGTGGGGCTGGCCAACTTCGTCCGCCGGACTCGGAATGGTACGAGACTTTGCGAGGAGTCTCCGTGTGCCAAAAATAGGCCACGGGCGCAGCGGCGCCCAAAAATAACCGCCCGAAGGCCGGGGAGCCAAGTTCGTCCAGCGGAAAAAGGCCACAAAAACGGGTGGGCTATAGCCTTGGGGGGTGGGGCTGGCCAACTTCGTCCGCCGGACTCGAAATTGCGCAAGCCTTTGCGAGGGGCCTCCGTGTGCCAAAACTAAGCCACAGGCACAGCCGCGCCCAAAAATAACCGCCCGAAGGCCATGGCGCCAAGTTCGTCCAGCGGAAAAAGGCCACAAAAACGGGTGGGCTATAGCCTTGGGGGGTGGGGCTGACCAACTTCGTCCGTCGGACTCGGAATGGCGCGAGACTTTGCGAGGAGCCTCCATGTGCCAAAAATAGGCCGCGGACACAGCGGCGCCCAAAAATAACCGCCCGAAGGCCGGGGCGCCAAGTTCGTCCAGCGGAAAAAGGCCACAAAAACGGGTGGTCTATAGCCTTGGGGGGTGGGGCTTGCCAATTTCGTCCGCCGGACTCGGAATGGCGCGAGACTTTGCGACGCGCCTCCATGTGCCAAAAATAGGCCGCGGCCACAGCCGCGTCCGAAAATACCAGCCCGAAGGCCGGGGCGCCAAGTTCGTCCAGCGGAAAAAGGCCACAAAAACGGGTGGGCTATAGCCTTGGGGGGTGGGGCTGGCCAACTTCGTCGGCCTGACTCGGAATGGCGCGAGGCTTTACAAGGGGCCTCCGTGTGCCAAAAATACACCGTGGGCACAGCCGCGCCCAAAAATAACCTCCCGAAGGCTGGGGCGCCAAGTTCGTCCAGCCGAAAAAGGCCACAAAAACGGGTGGGCTATAGCCTTGGGGGGTGGGGCTGGCCAACTTCGTCCGACGGACTCGAAATGGCACGAGACTTTGCGAGGAGCCTCCGTGTGCCAAAAATAGGCCACGGGCACAGCCGCACCCAAAAATAACCGTCCGAAGGCCGGGGCGCCAAGTTCGTCCAGCGGAAAAAGGCCACAAAAAGGGGTGGGCTATAGCCTTGGGGTGTGCGGCTGGCCAACTTCGTCCGCCGGACTCGGAATGGCGCGAGAATTTGTGAGGGGCCTCCGTGTGCCAAAAATAGGCCACGGGCACAGCCGCACCCAAAAATAACCGCTCGAAGGCCGGGGCGCCTGTTAGTAATATGCCCTAAAGGCCAATCAAATGGTGTTTGATTGTTTAGGGAATTATTGTATTTGAATAGCATTTTGATATTTATAAAATGGCAAAGTTATCAATATTCATATATTAATTTAATGAATATATTCCAAGAAGTAAAATAGTTAAGGAACACATTCTCGAGTTTGTCGAGAATATGAAACGTGCATCCTTTGTACTATACTTCTAAAATAGTTCCTAGTGGTGGATTTATGATTGGACATTATAAATTCCTATAAACACTAGTATGTGTTATGACTCCTTATAGTATGTGATACTAAAATGGATGGTGAGTTTCATATCATTGACATGAGATGTCAAGTCAAACACATAGGTACTTGTTGAGAGAACGAGTTTACTGAACTTGACCAAATATAGTAAGCCATATGGTTTTGGGTGTTAATGGCTTATTATACATTGTATTAGACACTATGTTTAGTAATGGTCTTTAGACCTGAGGCATAACATATGTCTTATACATAGACATCTCTGATATGTGAAAGCATAATGATTGATTCCTAATCACGGAAGAGATCTAGCAATAGCTGTCATGGTTGGCTATGTATGAAGACAAGTGTATGGCCAATATGGAATTCATCACTTTGTAATATACAAAAAAGGATGTCCCTATGAGATAATATGAATTGGCATGAGAAATCCTTGGCCAAGGTGAAATATATTTGAAGGAGTTCAAATTATATTTTCATGTCAAGTTCATTTAGATTTATTTTGAGATAAAGCATAAGTGCTTAACATAATAAACCATAAGCCGTGCTTTTCTCTGGACATGGATGATGAAGAGACCAAGACATAGAGATACAATGGAATAGGTTCTATAGATCCAACAATTCTTGTTATTTGGATAGTTGTGATATACTGCTAGGTGTCACTCATGACTTGTAGAAACCTTAAGATCAATATTGGTAAAGCGTATTAGCAATGCATCTTAAGGTCATTAGAAAAGTTCTAATTGATGACTAAAGAGTTTAGCATCATTTAATGAATAAAGAGTTATCATTAAAATAGTTCTACTACCTTATAACTAAGAACCTAAAAGGTCACACACTAAATAGAAATGAAAAAGGAGTTACTAGAAAATGAGAAGTTAAATTTCCTAATTTTAGGAAAATCAATATTTATATTATAATTCATTGAGAATGAATATATATATAAATATATCTTAAATATGATTTAAGATAGAAATTTAGATGTTCCATAAATAGTTTAAGGAACAAAATAAATTTCGTAAATCCTCCATTAAACATTATGTAATATCGAGCACGTAAAATGACCATTTTGGACATGTTCGGGTTCATATATGATTATGGACTTCTAGGCCAATTTTGGGTTTAGAATTTTGGGCTTTTATTGGATCTAATATGGATTAAGAGAAAGCATTAGAACATGTCACAAAATAAGCCCACATTTAACCATTTGATTTGATCAAAATGGGGTTAATTAATTAATTACGAAATTAATTAATTTAGCTATTTATTTATTTGATTAAATAATTTATTTAAGTGATAAGATCACTTTCAATAAATAATAGCTAAGTGGGTGGGTCTAGCACATGATAATGTTTGGTGCCATTATTAGAGATAATGGTAGCTTTATTTGGTGGGATGAATCATCATGAACTAGCATTCATGTTTCTTCATTATCTCTCTCATTTCAAAACGAAATTTCGAGATTCCAAATCCTCTGAACTCCTAGAACATTTCTAAGTGTGGACTAATTAGAGGCATCACAATTGGGGTGCTTTAAGGATCTCAGATCGTGGCAAAACAGAAGCTGTTCGTGCAGAGCTGTGTTTTCTGGACAGTGTTCGTAGCTTGCTGTTTTCAGTCGTTTCCTCCTACCTCACGAAGTCTTTTTCGAAACTGCAAGTGAGGTAATTAAACGTCAATCTTTCCTCTTGATTTTCGTTTTTGAATGAAGCCGATCCGAGGTTTCTAGAGCTTCCGCCGTCCGTTTTAATTTTACTGCGCAAAAGTTGCGATTTTAGGAACCTAATGGACAAATGTTGTCCTTCAGCGCCAAGTTCGTCCAGCGGAAAAAGGCCACAAAAACGGGTGGGCTATAGCCTTGGGGGGTGGGGCTGGCCAACTTCATCCGCCGGACTCGGAATGGCGCGAGAATTTGTGAGGGGCCTCCGTGTGCCAAAAATAGGCATGGCACAGCCGCGCCCAAAAATAACCGCCCGAAGGACGGGGCGCCAAGTTCGTCCAGCGGAAAAAGGCCACAAAAACGGGTGGGCTATACCCTTGGGGGGTGGGGCTGGCCAACTTCGTCCGCCGGACTCGGAATTGCGCGAGACTTTGCGAGGGGCCTCCGTGTGCCAAAACTAAGCCACAGGCACAGCCGCGCCCAAAAATAACCGCCCGAAGGCCGGGGCACCAAGTTCGTCCAGCGGAAAAAGGCCACAAAAACGGGTGGGCTATAGCCTTGGGGGGTGGGGCGGGCCAACTTCATCCGCCGGACCCGGAATGGCGCGAAGCTTTACGAGGGGCATCCGTGTAACAAAAATAGGCCGCGGGTACAGCCGAGCCATAAAATAACCGCCCGAAGGCCGGGCCCCAAGTTCGTCCAGCGGAAAAAGGCCACAAAAATGGGTGGGCTATAGCCTTGGGGGGTGGGGCTGGCCAACTTCATCCGCCGGACTCGGAATGGCACGAGAATTTGTGAGGGGCCTCCGTGTGCGAAAAATAGGCCGCGGGCACAGCGGCGCCTAAAAATTACCGCCTGAAGGCCGGGGAGCCAAGTTCGTCCAGCGGAAAAAGGCCACAAAAACGGGTGGGCTATAGCCTTGGGGGGTGGGGCTGGCCAACTTCGTCCGCCGGACTAGAAATTGCGCAAGACTTTGCGAGGGGCCTCCGTGTGCCAAAACTAAGCCACAGGCACAGCCGCGGCCAAAAATAACCGCCCAAAGGCCGTGGCGCCAAGTTCGTCCAGCGGAAAAAGGCCACAAAAACGGGTGGGCTATAGCCTTGGCGGGTGGGGCTGACCAACTTCGTCCGCCGGACTCGGAATGGCGAAAGACTTTGCGAGGGGCCTTCGTGTGCCAAAAATAAGCCGCGGGCACAGCCGCGCCCAAAAATACCCGCCCGAAGGCCGGGGCGCCAAGTTCGTCCAGCGGAAAAAGTCCACAAAAACGGGTGGGCTATAGCCTTGGGGGGTAGGGCGGGCCAACTTCGTCCGCCGGACACGGAATGGCGCGAGACTTTGCGAGGCGCCTCCGTGTGCCAAAAATAGGCCATGGCCACGGCACGGCCGCGCCAAAAAATACCCGCCCGAAGGCCGGGGCGCCAAGTTCGTCCAGCGGAAAAAGGCCACAAAAAGGGGTGGGCTATAGCCTTGGGGTGTGGGGCTGGCCAACTTCGTCCGCCGGACTCGGAATGGCACGAGAATTTGCGAGGGGCCTCCGTGTGTGAAAAATAGGCCGCAGGCACAGCGGCGCCCAAAAATTACCGCCCGAAGGCCGGGGCGCCAAGTTCGTCCAGCGGAAAAAGGTCACAAAAACGGTTGGGCCATAGCATTGGGGGGTGGGGCTGGCCAACTTCGTCCGCCGGACACAGAATGGCGCGAGACTTTGCGAGGCGCCTCCGTGTACCAAAAATAGGCCGTGGGCACAGCCGCGCCAAAAATACCCGTCCGAAGGTCGGGGCGCCAAGTTCGTCTAGCGGAAAAAGGCCACAAAAAGGGGTGGGCTATAGCCTTGGGGTGTGGGGCTGGCCAACTTCGTCCGCCGGACTCGGAATGGCACGAGAATTTGCGAGGGGACTCCGTGTGCGAAAAATAGGCCGCGGGCACAGCAGCGCCCAAAAATTACCGCCCGAAGGCCGGGGCGCCAAGTTCGTCCAGCGGAAAAAGGTCACAAAAACGGTTGGGGCATAGCCTTGGGGGGTGGGGCTGCCCAACTTCGTCCGCCGGACTCGGAATGGTGCGAGACTTTGCGAGGCACCTCCGTGTGCCAAAAATAGGCCGCGGGCACAGCCGCACCAAAAAATACCCGCCCGAAGGCCGGGGCGCCAAGTTCGTCCAGCGGAAAAAGGCCACAAAAAGGGGTGGGCTATAGCCTTGGGGTGTGGGGCTGGCCAACTTCGTCCGCCGGACTCGGAATGGTGCGAGACTTTGCGAGGAGCCTCCGTGTGCCAAAAATAGGCCGCGGACACAGCTGCACCCAAAAATAACCGCCCGAAGGCCGGGGCGCCAAGTTCGTCCAGCGGAAAAAGGCCACAAAAACGGGTGGGCTATAGCCTTGGGGGGTGGGGCTGGCCAACTTCGTCCGCCGGACTCGGAATCGCGCGAGACTTTGCGAGGGGCCTCCATGTGTCAAAATAGGACATGGGCCCAGCCGCGTCCAAAAATAACCGCCTGAAGGCCGGGGCGCCAAGTTCGTCCGGCGGAAAAAGGCGACAAAAACAGGTGGGCTATAGCCTTGGCGGGTGGGGCTGGCCAACTTCGTCCGCCGGACTCGGAATGGCGCGAGACTTTACGAGGGGTCTCAGTGCGCCAAAAATAGGCCGCGGGCACAGCCGCGCCCAAAAACAACTGCCCAAAGGCCGGGGCGCCAAGTTCGTCCAGCGGAAAAAGGCCACAAAAACGGGTGGGCTATAGCCTTGCGGGGTGGGGCTGGCCGACTTCGTCCGCCGGACTCGGAATGGCACGAGACTTTGCGAGGGGCCTCCGTGTGCCAAAAATAGGCCGCGGGCACAGCCGCGCCCAAATATAACCTCCCGAAGGCCGGGGCACCAAGTTCGTCCAGCGGAAAAAGGCCACAAAAACGGGTGGGCTATATAGCCTTGGGGGGTGGGGCTGCCCAACTTCGTCCGCCGGACTCGGAGTGGTGCGAGACTTTGCGAGGGGCCTCCGTGTGCCCAAATTAGGCCGCGGGCACAGCCGCGCCCAAAAATAACTGCCCGAAGGCCGGGGCGCCAAGTTCGTCCAGCGGAAAAAGGCCACAAAAACGGGTGGGCTATAGCCTTGGGGGGTGGGGCTGGCCAACTTCGTCCGCCGGACTCGGAATGGCGCGAGACTTTGCGAGGGGCCTCAGTGCGCCAAAAATAGGCCGCGGGCACAGCCGCGCCCAAAAAATAACTGCCCGAAGGCCGGGGCGCCAAGTTCGTCCAGCGGAAAAAGGCCACAAAAACGGGTGGGCTATAGCCTTGGGGGGTGGGGCTGGCCAACTTCGTCCGCCGTAATCGGAATGGCGCGAGACTATGCGAGGGGCCTCAGTGCCCCAAAAATAGGCCGCGGGCACAGCCGCGCCCAAAAATAACTGCCCGAAGGCCGGGGCGCCAAGTTCGTCCAGCGGAAAAAGGCCACAAAAACGGGTGGGCTATAGCCTTGGGGGGTGGGGCTGGCCAACTTCATCCGCCGGACTCGGAATGGCACGAGAATTTGCGAGGGGCCTCCGTGTGCCAAAAATAGGCCGCGGGCACAGCCGCGCCCAAAAATAACCGCCCGAAGGCCGGGGCGCCAAGTTCGTCCAGCGGAAAAAGGCCACAAAAACGGGTGGGCTATATAGCCTTGGGGGGTGGGGCTGGCCAACTTCGTCCGCCGGACTCGGAATGGCGCGAGACTTTGCGAGGGGCCTCGGTGCGCCAAAAATAGGTCGAGGACGCAGCCGCGCCCAAAAATAACTGCCCGAAGGCCGGGGCACCAAGTTCGTCCAGCGGAAAAAGGCCAAAAAAACGGGCGGGCTATAGCCTTGCGGGGTGGGGCTGGCCAACTTCGTCCGCCGGACTCGGAATGGCACGAGACTTTACGAGGGGCCTCCGTGTGCCAAAAATAGGCCGCAGGCACAGCCGTGCCCAAATATAACCGCCCGATGGCCGGGACGCCAAGTTCGTCCAGCGGAAAAAGGCCACAAAAACGGGTGGGCAATATAGCCTTGGGGGGTGGGGCTGGCCAAATTCGTCCGCCGGACTCGGAATGGCGCGAGACTTTGCGAGGCGCCTCCGTGTACCAAAAATAGACCGCGGGCGCAGCCGCGCCCAAAAATACCCGCCCGAAGGCCGGGGTGCCAAGTTCGTCCAGCGGAAAAAGGCCACAAAAACGGGTGGGCTATAGCCTTCGGGGGTGGGCTGGCCAACTTCGTCCGCCGGACTCGGAATGGCGCGAGACTTTGCGAGGCGCCTCCGTGTGCCAAAAATAGACCGCGGGCACAGCCGCGCCCAAAAATACCCGCCCGAAGGCCGGGGCGCCAAGTTCGTCCAGCGGAAAAAGGCCACAAAAACGGGTGGGCTATAGCCTTGGTGGGGGGCGTGGGCGAAGTTCGTCCGCCGGACTCGGAATGGCCCCAGACTTTGCGGGCGGCCTCCGTGTGCCAAAAATAGGCCACGGGCACAGCCGCACCCAAAAATTAGCGCCCGAAGGTCGGGGTGCCAAAACCCCCCAGCGGAAAAATGGCCAAAAAACGGGTGGGCTATAGCCTTGGTGGGGGGCGTGGGCGAAGTTCGTCCGCCGGACTCAGAATGGCCCGAGACTTTGCGGGCGGCCTCCGTGTGCCAAAACTAGGCCACGGGCACAACCGCGCCCAAAAATTCGCGCCCGAAGGTCGGGGTGCCTAAACCCCCCCGCGGAAAAATGGCCAAAAAACGGGTGGGCTATAGCCTTGGTGGGGGGCGTGGGCGAAGTTCGTCCGCCGGACTCGGAATGGCCCCAGACTTTTCGGGCGGCCTCCGTGTGCCAAAAATAGGCCACGGGCACAGCCGCGCCCAAAAATTAGTGCCCGAATGTCGGGGTGCCCAAACCCCCCATCGGAAAAATGGCCAAAAAACTCGTGGGCTATAGCCTTGGTGGGGGGCGTGGGCGAAGTTCGTCCGCCGGACTCGGAATGGCCCCAGACTTTGCGGGCGGCCTCCGTGTGCCAAAAATAGGCCACGGGCACAGCCGCGCCCAAAAATTAGTGCCCGAATGTCGGGGTGCCCAAACCCCCCAGCGGAAAAATGGCCAAAAAACGGGTGGGCTATAGCCTTGGTGGGGGGCGTGGGCGAAGTTCGTCCGCCGGACTCGGAATGGCCCCAGACTTTGCGGGCGGCCTCCGTGTGCCAAAAATAGGCCACGGGCACAGCCGCGCCCAAAAATTAGTGCCCGAAGGTCGGGGTGCCCAAACCCCCCATCGGAAAAATGGCCAAAAAACGGGTGGGCTATAGCCTTGGTGGGGGGCGTGGGCGAAGTTCGTCCGCCGGACTCGGAATGGCCCCAGACTTTGCGGGCGGCCTCCGTGTGCGAAAAATAGGCCACGGGCACAGCCGAGCCCAAAAATTAGCGCCCGAAGGTCGGGGTGCCAAAACCCCCCAGTGGAAAAATGGCCAAAAACGGGTGGGCTATAGCCTTGGTGGGGGCGTGGGCGAAGTTCGTCCGCCGGACTCGGAATGGCCCCAGACTTTGCGGGCGGCCTCCGTGTGCCAAAAATAGGCCACGGGCACAGCCGCGCCCAAAAATTAGTGCCCGAAGGTCGGGGTGCCCAAACCCCCCATCGGAAAAATGGCCAAAAAACGGGTGGGCTATAGCCTTGGTGGGGGGCGTGGGCGAAGTTCGTCCGCCGGACTCGGAATGGCCCCAGACTTTGCGGGCGGCCTCCGTGTGCCAAAAATAGGCCACGGGCACAGCCGCGGCCAAAAATTAGCGCCCGAAGGTCAGGGTGCCAAAACCCCCCCGCGGAAAAATGGACAAAAAACGGGTGGGCAATAGCCTTGGTGTGGGGCGTGGGCGAAGTTCGTCCGCCGGACTCGGAATGGCCCCAGACTTTGCGGGCGGCCTCCGTGTGCCAAAATTAGGCCACGGGCACAGCCGCGCCCAAAAATTAGCGCCCAAAGGTCGGGGTGCCAAAACCCCCCAGCGGAAAAATGGCCAAAAAACGGGTGGGCTATAGCCTTGGTGGGGGGCGTGGGCGAAGTTCATCCGCCGTACTCGTAATGGCCCCAGAATTTGCGGGCGGCCTCCGTGTGCCAAAAATAGGCCACGGGCACGGCCGCGCCCAAAAATTAGCGCCCGAAGGTCGGGGTGCCAAAAGCCCCCAGCGGAAAAATGGCCAAAAAACGGGTGGGCTATAGCCTTGGTGGGGGGCGTGGGCGAAGTTCGTCCGCGGGACGCAGAATGGCCCCAGACTTTGCGGGCGGCCTCCGTGTGCCAAAAATAGGCCATGGGCACAGCCGGGCCCAAAAATTAGCACCCGATGGTCGGGGTGCCCAAACCCCCCAGCGGAAAAATGGCCAAAAAACGGGTGGGCTATAGCCTTGGTGGGGGGCGTGGGCGAAGTTCGTCCGCCGCACTCGGAATGGCCCCAGACTTTGCGGGCGGCCTCCGTGTGCCAAACATAGGCCACGGGTACAGCCGCGCCCAAAAATTAGCGCCCGGAGGTCGGGGTACCAAAACCCCCCCGCGGACAAATGGCCAAAAAACGGGTGGGCTATAGCCTTGGTGGGGGGCGTGGGCGAAGTTCGTCCGCCGGACTCGGAATGGCCCCAAACTTTGCGGGCGGCCTCCGTGTGCCAAAAATAGGCCACGGGCACAGCCGCGCCCAAAAATTAGTGCCCGAATGTCGGGGTGCCCAAACCCCCCATCGGAAAAATGGCCAAAAAACTCGTGGGCTATAGCTTTGGTGGGGGGCGTGGACGAAGTTCGTCCGCCGGACTCGGAATGGCCCCAGACTTTGCGGGCGGCCCCCGTGTGCCAAAATAGGCCACGGGCACAGCCGCGCCCAAAAATTAGCGCCCGAAGGACGGGGTGCCAAAACCCCCCAGCGGAAAAATGGCCAAAAAACGGGTGGGCTATAGCCTTGGTCGGGGGCGTGGGCGAAGTTCGTCCGCCGGACTCGGAATGGCCCCAGACTTTGCGGGCGGCCTCCGTGTGCCAAAAATAGGCCACGGGCACAGCCGCGCCCAAAAATTAGCGCCCGAAGGTCGGGGTGCCAAAACCCCCCAGCGGAAAAATGGCCAAAAAACGGGTGGGCTATAGCCTTGGTGGGGGGCGTGGGCGAAGTTCGTCCGCCGGACTCGGAATGGCCCCAGACTTTGCGGGCGGCCTCCGTGTGCCAAAAATAGGCCACGGGCACAGCCGCGCCCACCGAAGGTCGGGGTGCCAAAACCCCCCAGCGGAAAAATGGCCAAAAAACGGGTGGGCTATAGCCTTGGTGGGGGGCGTGGGCGAAGTTCGTCCGCCGGACTCGGAATGGCCCCAGACTTTGCGGGCGGCCTCCGTGTGCCGAAAATAGGCCACGGGCACAGCCGCAGCCAAAAATTAGCGACCGAAGGTCGGGGTGCCAAAACCCCCCAGCGGAAAAATGGCCAAAAAACGGGTGGGCTATAGCCTTGGTGGGGGGCGTGGGCGAAGTTCGTCCGCCGGACTCGGAATGGCCCCAGACTTTGCGGGCGGCCTCCGTGTGCCAAAAATAGGCCACGGGCACAGCCGCGCCCAAAAATTAGCGCCCGAAGGTCGGGGTGCCAAAACCCCCCAGCGGAAAAATGGCCAAAAAACGGGTGGGCTATAGCCTTGGTGGGGGGCGTGGGCGAAGTTCGTCCGCCGGACTCGGAATGGCCCCAGACTTTGCGGGCGGCCTCCGTGTCCCAAAAATAGGCCACGGTCTCAGCCGCGCCCAAAAATTAGCGCCCGAAGGTCGGGGTACCAAAACCCCCCAGCGGAAAAATGGCCTAAAAACGGGTGGGCTATAGCCTTGGTGGGGGGCGTGGGCGAAGTTTGTCCGCCTGACTCGGAATGGCCCCAGACTTTGCGGGCGGCCTCCGTGTGCCAAAAATAGGCCACGGACACAGCCGTGCCCTAAAATTAGCGCCCGAAGGTCGGGGTGCCAAAACCCCCCATCGGAAAAATGGCCAAAAAACGGGTGGGCTATAGCCTTGGTGGGGGGCGTGGGGGAAGTTCGTCCGCCGGACTCGGAATGGCCCCAGACTTTGCGGGCGGCCTCCCTGTGCCAAAAATAGGCCACGGACACAGCCGGACCCAAAAATTAGCGCCCGAAGGTCGGGGTGCCCAAACCCCCCAGCGGAAAAATGGCCAAAAAACGGGTGGGCTATAGCCTTGGTGGAGGGCGTGGGCGAAGTTCGTCAGCCGCACTCGGAATGGCCCCAGACTTTGCAGACGGCCTCCGTGTGCCAAAAATAGGCCGCGGTCACAGCCGCGCCCAAAAATACCCACCCGAAGGCCGGGGCGCCAAGTTCGTCCAGCGGAAAAAGGCCACAAAAACGGGTGGGCTATAGCCTTGGGGGGTGGGGCTGGCTAACTTCGTCCGCCGGACTCGGAATGGCGCGAGACTTTGCGAGGCGCCTCCGTGTGCCAAAAATAGGCCGCGGGCACAGCCTCGCCCAAAAATACCCATCCGAAGGCCGGGGCGCCAAGTTGGTCCAGCGGAAAAAGGCCACAAAAACGGGTGGGCTATAGCCTTGGGGGGTGGGGCTCGTTAACTTCGTCCGCCGGACTCGGAATGGCGCGAGACTTTGCAAGGTGCCTCCGTGTACCAAAAATAGACCGCGGGCACAGCCGCGCCCAAAAATACCCGCCCGAAGGCCGGGGTGCCAACTTCGTCCTGCGGAAAAAGGCCACAAAAACGGGTGGGCTATAGCCTTGGTGGAGGGCGTGGGCGAAGTTCGTCCGCCGCACTCGGAATGGCGCGAGACTTTGCGAGGCGCCTCCGTGTACCAAAAATAGACCGCGGGCACAGCCGCGCCCAAAAATACCCGCCCGAAGGCCGGGGCGCCAAGTTCGTCCAGCGGAAAAAGGCCACAAAAACGGGTGGGCTATAGCCTTCGGGGGTGGGCTGGCCAACTTCGTCCGCCGGACTCGGAATGGCGCGAGACTTTGCGAGGCACCTCTGTGAGCCAAAAATAGGCCGCGGGAAGAGACGCACCAAAAAATACCCGCCCGAAGGCTGGGGCGCCAAGTTCGTCCAGCGAAAAAAGGCCACAAAAACGGGTGGGCTATAGCCTTGGGGTGTGGGGCTCGTTAACTTCGTCCGCCGGACTCGGAATGGCGCGAGACTTTGCGAGGCGCCTCCGTGTACCAAAAATAGACCGCGGGCACAGCCGCGCCCAAAAATACCCGCCCGAAGGCCGGGGCGCCAAGTTCGTCCAGCGGAAAAAGGCCACAAAAACGGGTGGGCTATAGCCTTCGGGGGTGGGCTGGCCAACTTCGTCCGCCGGACTCGGAATGGCGCGAGACTTTGTGAGGCAACTCCATGAGCCAAAATTAGGCCGCGGGAAGAGACGCGCCAAAAAATACCCGCCCGAAGGCTGGGGCGCCAACTTCGTCCGGTGGAAAAAGGCCACAAAAACGGGTGGGCTATAGCCTTGGGGGGTGAGGCTCGTTAACTTCGTCCGCCGGACTCGGAATGGCGCGAGACTTTGCAAGGTGCCTCCGTGTGCCAAAATAGGCCGCGGGCACAGCCGCGCCCAAAAATACCCGCCCGAAGGCCGGGGCGCCAAGTTCGTCCAGCGGAAAAAGGCCACAAAAACGGGTGGGCTATAGCCTTGGGGGGTGGGGCTGGCCAACTTCGTCCGCCGGACTCGGAATGGCGCGAGACTTTGCGAGGCGCCTCTGTGTGCCAAAAATAGGCCGCGGGCACAGCCGCGCCCAAAAATACCCGCCCGAAGGCCGGGGCGCCAAGTTCGTCCAGCGGAAAAAGGCCACAAAAACGGGTGGGCTATAGCCTTGGGGGGTGGGGCTGGCCAACTTCGTCCGCCGGACTCGGAATGGTGCGAGACTTTGCGAGGCGCCTCCGTGTGCCAAAAATAGGCCGCGGGCACAGCCGCGCTCAAAAATACCCGCCCGAAGGCCGGGGTGCCAACTTCGTCCTGCGGAAAAAGGCCACAAAAACGGGTGGGCTATAGCCTTGGGGGGTGGGGCTGGCCAACTTCGTCCGCCGGACTCGGAATGGCGCGAGACTTTGCGAGGCACCTCCGTGAGCCAAAAATAGGCCGCGGGAAGAGACGCGCCAAAAAATACCCGCCCGAAGGCTGGGGCGCCAAGTTCGTCCAGCGGAAAAAGGCCACAAAAACGGGTGGGCTATAGCCTTGGGGGGTGGGGCTGGCCAACTTCGTCCGCCGGACTCGGAATGGCCCGAGACTTTGCGAGGCACCTCTGTGTGCCAAAAATAGGCCGCGGGCACAGCCGCGCCCAAAAATACCCGCCCGAAGGCCGGGGCGCCAAGTTCGTCCAGCGGGAAAAGGCCACAAAAACGGGTGGGCTATAGCCTTGGGGGGTGGGGCTGGCCAACTTCGTCCGCCGGACTCGGAATGGTGCGAGACTTTGCGAGGCGCCTTCGTGTGCCAAAAATAGGCCGCGGGCACAGCCGCGCCCAAAAATACCCGCCCGAAGGCCGGGGTGCCAACTTCGTCCTGCGGAAAAAGGCCACAAAAACGGGTGGGCTATAGCCTTGGGGGGTGGGGCTGGCTAACTTCGTCCGCCGGACTCGGAATGGCGCGAGACTTTGCGAGGCGCCTCCGTGTGCCAAAAATAGGCTGCGGATGCAGCCACGCCCAAAAATACCCGCCCGAAGGCTGGGACGCCAAGTTCCTTCAGCAGAAAAAGGCCACAAAAACGGGTGGGCTATAGCCTTGGGGGGTGGGGCTGGCCAACTTCGTCCGCCGGACTCGGAATGGCGCGAGACTTTACGAGGCGCCTCCTTGTGCCAAAAATAGGATGCGGACACAGCCGCGCCCAAAAATACCCGCCCGAAGGCCGGGGCGCCAAGTTCGTCCAGCGGAAAAAGGCCTCAAAAACGGGTAGGCTATAGCCTTGGGGGGTGGGGCTGGCCAACTTCGTCCGCCGGACTCGGAATGGCGCGAGACTTTACGAGGCGCCTCCTTGTGCCAAAAATAAGCCGCGGGCACAGCCGCGCCCAAAAATACCCTCCCGAAGGCCGGGGCGGCAAGTTCGTCCAGCGGAAAAAGGCCACAAAAACGGGTGGGCTATAGCCTTGGGGGGTTGGGGCTGGCCTACTTCGTCCGCCGGACCCCGAATGGCGCGAGACTTTGCGAGGTGACTCCGTGTGCCAAAAATAGGCTGCGGGCACAGCCGCACCCAAAAATACCCGCCCGAAGGCCGGGGCGCCCAGTTCGTCCGGTGGAAAAAGGCCACAAAAACGGGTGGGCTATAGCCTTGGGGGGTGGGCTGCTCAACTTCGTCCGCCGGACTCCGAATGGCGCGAGACTTTGCGAGGCCCCTCCGTGTTTCAAAAATAGGCCGTGGGCACAGCCGCGCCCAAAAATACCCGCCCGAAGGCCGGGGCGCCAAGTTCGTCCAGCGGAAAAAGGCCACAAAAACGGGTGGGCTATAGCCTTGGGGGGTGGGGCTGGCCAACTTCGTCCGCCGGACTCGGAATGGCGCGAGACTTTGCGAGGCGCCTCCGTGTGCCAAAAATAGGCTGCGGGCACAGCCGCGCCCAAAAATACCCGCCCGAAGGCCGGGACGCCAAGTCCCTCCAGCAGCAAAAGGCCACAAAAACGGGTGGGCTATAGCCTTGGGGGGTGGGGCTGGCCAACTTCGTCCGCCGGACTCGGAATGGCGCGAGACTTTACGAGGCGCCTCCGTGTGCCAAAACTAGGCCGCGGGCACAGCCGCACCCAAAAATACCCGCCCGAAGGCCGGGGCGCCAAGTTCGTCCAGCGGAAAAAGGCCTCAAAAACGGGTTGGCTATAGCCTTGGGGGGTGGGGCTGGCCAACTTCGTCCGCCGGACTCGGAATGGCGCGAGACTTTGCGAGGCCCCTCCGTGTGCCAAAAATAGGCCGTGGGCACAGCCGCGCCCAAAAATACCCGCCCGAAGGCCGGGGTGCCAAGTTCGTCCAGCGGAAAAAGGCCACAAAAACGGGTGGGGTATAGCCTTGGGGGGTGGGGCTGGCCAACTTCGTCCGCCGGACTCGGAATGGCGCGAGACTTTGCGAGGCGCCTCCGTGTGCCAAAAATAGGCTGCGGACGCAACCACGCCCAAAAATACCCGCCCGAAGGCCGGGACGCCAAGTTCCTTCAGCAGAAAAAAGCCACAAAAACGGGTGGGCTATAGCCTTGGGGAGTGGGGCTGGCCAACTTCGTCCGCCGGACTCGGAATGGCGCGAGACTTTACGAGGCGCCTCCGTGTGCCAAAAATAGGCCGCGGACACAGCCGCGCCCAAAAATACCCGCCCGAAGGCCGGGGCGCCAAGTTCGTCCAGCGGAAAAAGGCCTCAAAAACGGGTGGGCTATAGCCTTGGGGGGTGGGGCTGGCCAACTTCGTCCGCCGGACTCGGAATGGCGCGAGACTTTGCGAGGCGCCTCTGTGTGCCAAAAATAAGCTGCGGGCACAGCCGCGCCCAAAAATACCCGCCCGAAGGCCGGGGCGCCAAGTTCGTCCAGCGGAAAAAGGCCACAAAAACGGGTGGGCTATAGCCTTGGGGGGTTGGGGCAGGCCAACTTCGTCCGCCGGACTCCGAATGGCGCGAGACTTTGCGAGGTGACTCCGTGTGCCAAAAATAGGCCGCGGGCACAGCCGCACCCAAAAATACCCGCCCGAAGGCCGGGGCGCCCAGTTCGTCCGGTGGAAAAAGGCCACAAAAACGGGTGGGCTATAGCCTTGGGGGGTGGGCTGCTCAACTTCGTCCGCCGGACTCCGAATGGCGCGAGACTTTGCGAGGCACCTCCGTGTGCCAAAAATAGGCCGCGGGCACAGCCGGACCCAAAAATACCCGCCCGAAGGCCGGGGCGCCAAGTTCGTCCGGTGGAAAAAGGCCACAAAAACGGTTGGGCTATAGCCTTAGGGGTTGGGGCTGGCCAACTTCGTCCGCCGGACTCGGAATGGCGCGAGACTTTGCGAGGTGACTCCGTGTGCCAAAAATAGGCTGCGGGCACAGCCGCGCCCAAAAATACCCGCCCGAAGGCCGGGGCGCCAAGTTCGTCCAGCGGAAAAAGGCCACAAAAACGGGTGGGCTATAGCCTTGGGGGGTGGGGCTGGCCAACTTCGTCCGCCGGACTCGGAATGTAGCGAGACTTTGTGAGGCGCCTCCGTGTGCCAAAAATAGGCCGCGGGCACAGCCGCGCCCCAAAATAACCGCCCGAAGGCCGGCGCGCCAAGTTCGTCCAGCGGAAAAAGGCCACAAAAACGGGTGGGCTATAGAATTGGGGGGTGGGGCTGGCCAACTTCGTCCGCCGGACTCGGAATGGCACGAGACTTTGCGACGCGCCTCCGTGTGCCAAAAATAGGCCGCGGGCACAGCCGCGCCGAAAAATACCGCCCGAGGGCCGGGGCGCCAAGTTCGTCCAGCGGAAAAAGGCCACAAAAACGGGTGGGCTATAGCCTTGGGGGGTGGGGCTGCCCAACTTCGTCCGCCGGACTCGGAATGGCGCGAGACTTTCCGAGGCGCCTCCGTGTGCCAAAAATAGGCCGCGGGCACAGCCGCACCCAAAAATACCCGCCCGAAGGCCGGGGCGCCCAGTTCGTCCGGTGGAAAAAGGCCTCAAAAACGGGTGGGCTATAGCCTTGGGGGGTGGGGCTGGCCAACTTCGTCCGCCGGACTCGGAATGGCGCGAGACTTTGCGAGGTGCCTCCGTGTGCCAAAAATAGGCCGCGGGCACAGCCGTACCCAAAAATACCCGCCCGAAGGCCGGGGCGCCAAGTTCGTCCAGCGGAAAAAGGCCACAAAAACGGGTGGGCTATAGCCTTGGGGGGTGGGGCTGGCCAACTTCGTCCGCCGGACTCGGAATGTAGCGAGACTTTGCGAGGCGCCTCCGTGTGCCAAAAATAGGCCGCGGGCACAGCCGCGCCCAAAAATAACCTCCCGAAGGCCGGGGCGCCAAGTTCGTCCAGCGGAAAAAGGCCACAAAAACGGGTGGGCTATAGAATTGGGGGGTGGGGCTGGCCAACTTCGTCCGCCGGACTCGGAATGGCGCGAGACTTTGCGACGCGCCTCCGTGTGCCAAAAATAGGCTGCGGCCACAGCCGCGTCCAAAAATACTGCCCGAGGGCCGGGGCGCCAAGTTCGTCCAGCGGAAAAAGGCCACAAAAACGGGTGGGCTATAGCCTTGGGGGGTGGGGCTGCCCAACTTTGTCCGCCGGACTCGGAATGGCGCGAGACTTTCCGAGGCGCCTCCGTGTGCCAAAAATAGGCCGCGGGCACAGCCGCGCCCAAAAATACCCGCCCGAGGGCCGGGGCGCCAAGTTCGTCCAGCGGAAAAAGGCCACAAAAACGGGTGGGCTATAGCCTTCGGGGGTGGGGCTGCCCAACTTCGTCCGCCGGACTTGGAATGGCGCGAGACTTTGCGAGGAGCCTCCGTGTGCCAAAAATAGGCCGCGGCACAGCCGCGCCAAAAAATACCCGCCCGAAGGCCGGGGCACCAAGTTCGTCCAGCGGAAAAGGGCCACAAAAACGGGTGGGCTATAGCCTTGGGGGGTGGGGATGGCCAACTTCGTCCGCCGGACTCGGAATGGTACGAGACTTTGCGAGGTGCCTCCATGTGCCAAAAATAGGTCGCGGGCACAACCGCGCCCAAAAATACCCGCCCGAAGGCCAGGACGCCAAGTTCGTCCAGCGGAAAAAGGCCACAAAAACGGGTGGGCTATAGCCTTGGGGGGTGGGGATGGCCAACTTCGTCCGCCAGAATCGGAATGGCGCGAGACTTTGCGAGGCTCCTCCGTGTGCCAAAAATAGGCCGCGGGCACAGCCGCGCCCAAAAATACCCGCCCGAAGGCCGGGGCACCAAGTTCGTCCAGCGGAAAAGGGCCACAAAAACGGGTGGGCTATAGCCTTGGGGGGTGGGGATGGCCAACTTCGTCCGCCGGACTCGGAATGGTACGAGACTTTGCGAGGTGCCTCCATGTGCCAAAAATAGGTCGCGGGCACAACCGCGCCCAAAAATACCCGCCCGAAGGCCAGGACGCCAAGTTCGTCCAGCGGAAAAAGGCCACAAAAACGGGTGGGCTATAGCCTTGGGGGGTGGGGCTGGCCAACTTCGTCCGCCGGACTCCGAATGGCGTGAGACATTTCGAAGCACCTCCGTGTGCCAAAAATAGGCCGCGGGCACAGCCGCGCCCAAAAATACCCGCCCAAAGGCCGGGGCGCCATGTTCGTCCAGCGGAAAAAGACCACAAAAACGGATGGGGTATAGCCTTGGGGGGTGGGGCTGGACAACTTCGTCCGCCGGACTCGGAATGGCGCGAAACTTTGCGTGGCCACTCCATGTGCCAACAATAGGCCGCGGGCACAGCCGCGCCCAAAAATACCCGCCCGAAGGACGGGGCGCCAATTTCGTCCAGCGGAAAAAGGCCAAAAAAACGGGTGCGCTATACACTTGGTGGGTGGGGCTGGCCAACTTCGTCCGCCGGAGTAGGAATGCCGCGAGACTTTACGAGGCGCATCCGTGTGCCAAAAATAGGCCGCGGGCACAGCCGCGTCCAAAAATACTGCCCGAGGGCCGGGGCGCCAAGTTCGTCCAGCGGAAAAAGGCCACAAAAACGGGTGGGCTATAGCCTTGGGGGGTGGGGCTGCCCAACTTCGTCCGCCGGACTCGGAATGGCGCGAGACTTTGCGACGCGCCTCCGTGTGCCAAAAATAGGCCGCGGGCACAGCCGCGTCCAAAAATACTGCCCGAGGGCCGGGGCGCCAAGTTCGTCCAGCGGAAAAAGGCCACAAAAACGGGTGGGCTGTAGCCTTGGGGGGTGGGGCTGCCCAACTTCGTCCGCCGGACTCGGAATGGCACGAGACTTTACGAGGCACCTCCGTGTGCCAAAAATAGGCCGTGGACACAGCCGCGCCCAAAAATACCCGCCCGAAGGCCGGGGCGCCAAGTTCGTCCAGCGGAAAAAGGCCACAAAAACGGGTGGGCTATAGCCTTGGGGGGTGGGGCTGGCCCACTTCGTCCGCCAGAATCGGAATGGCGCGAGACTTTGCGAGGCTCCTCCGTGTGCCAAAAATAGGCCGCGGGCACAGCCGCGCCCAAAAATACCCGCCCGAAGGCCGGGGCACCAAGTTCGTCCAGCGGAAAAGGGCCACAAAAACGGGTGGGCTATAGCCTTGGGGGGTGGGGATGGCCAACTTCGTCCGCCGGACTCGGAATGGTACGAGACTTTGCGAGGTGCCTCCATGTGCCAAAAATAGGTCGCGGGCACAACCGCGCCCAAAAATACCCGCCCGAAGGCCAGGACGCCAAGTTCGTCCAGCGGAAAAAGGCCACAAAAACGGGTGGGCTATAGCCTTGGGGGGTGGGGCTGGCCAACTTCGTCCGCCGGACTCCGAATGGCGTGAGACATTTCGAAGCACCTCCGTGTGCCAAAAATAGGCCGCGGGCACAGCCGCGCCCAAAAATACCCGCCCAAAGGCCGGGGCGCCAAGTTCGTCCAGCGGAAAAAGACCACAAAAACGGATGGGGTATAGCCTTGGGGGGTGGGGCTGGACAACTTCGTCCGCCGGACTCGGAATGGCGCGAAACTTTGCGTGGCGCCTCCGTGTGCCAACAATAGGCCGCGGGCACAGCCGCGCCCAAAAATACCCGCCCGAAGGACGGGGCGCCAATTTCGTCCAGCGGAAAAAGGCCAAAAAAACGGGTGCGCTATACACTTGGTGGGTGGGGCTGGCCAACTTCGTCCGCCGGAGTAGGAATGCCGCGAGACTTTACGAGGTGCATCCGTGTGCCAAAAATAGGCCGCGGGCACAGCCGCGTCCAAAAATACTGCCCGAGGGCCGGGGCGCCAAGTTCGTCCAGCGGAAAAAGGCCACAAAAACGGGTGGGTTATAGCCTTGGGGGTGGGGCGCGCCCAATTCGTCCGCCGGACTCGGAATCTCGCGACAATTAGCGACGCGCCTCCGTGTGCCCAAAATCGGCCGCGGGCACAGCCGCGTCAAAAAAATACTGCCCGAGGGCCGGGCGCCAAGTTCGTCCCAGCGGAAAAAGGCCACAAAAACGGGTGGGCTGTAGCCTTGGTGGGTGGGGCTGCCCAACTGCGTCCGCCGGGACTCGGAATGGCACGAGACTTTACGAGGCACCTCCGTGTGCCAAAAATAGGCCGTGGACACAGCCGCGCCCAAAAATACCCGCCCGAAGGCCGGGGCGCCAAGTTCGTCCAGCGGAAAAAGGCCACAAAAACGGGTGGGCTATAGCCTTGGGGGGTGGGGCTGGCCCACTTCGTCCGCCAGAATCGGAATGGCGCGAGACTTTGCGAGGCTCCTCCGTGAGCCAAAAATAGGTCACCGCGGCACAGCCGCCAAAAATTACCCGCCGGAAGGCGGGGGCGCCAAGTTCGTCCAGCGGAAAAAGGCCAAAAAAACGGGTGGGCTATAGCCTTGGGGGGTGGGGCTGGCCAACTTCGTCCGCCGGACTCGGAATGGCGCGAGACTTTGCGAGGCGCATCCGTGAGCCAAAAATAGGCTGCGGGCACAGCCGCGCCCAAAAATACCCGCCCGAAGGCCGGGGCGCCAAGTTCGTCCTGCGGAAAAAGGCCACAAAAACGGGTGGGCGATAGCCTTGGGGGGTGGGGCTGGCCAACTTCGTCCGCCGGACTCGGAATGGCGCGAGACTTTTTGAGGCCCCTCCGTGTGCCAAAAATAGGCCGCGGGCACAGCCGCGCCCAAAAATACCCGCCCGAAGGCCGGGGCGCCAAGTTCGTCCAGCGGAAAAAGGCCACAAAAACGGGTGGGCTATAGCCTTGGGGGGTGGGGCTGGCCAACTTCGTCCGCCCAACTCGGAATGGCGCGAGACTTTGCGAGGCGCCTCCGTGTGCCAAAAATAGGCCGCGGGTACAGCCGCGCCCTAAAATACCCGCCCGAAGGCCGGGGCGCCAAGTTCGTCCAGCGGAAAAAGGCCACCAATACGGGTGGGCTATAGCCTTGGTGGGTGGCGCTGGCCAACTTCGTCCGCCGGACTCGGAATGGCGCGAGACTTTGCGAGGCGTCTCCGTGTGCCTAAAATAGGCCGCGGGCACAGCCGCGCCCAAAAATACCCGACCGAAGGCCGGGGCGCCAAGTTCGTCCAGCGGAAAAAGGCCACAAAAACGGGTGGGCTATAGCCTTGGGGGGTGGGGCTGGCCAACTTCGTCCGCCAGACTCGGAATGGCACGAGACTTTGCGAGGCACCTCCGTGTGCTAAAAATAGGCCGCGGGCACAGCCGCGCCCAAAATTACCGGCCCGAAGGCCGGGGCACCAAGTTCGTCCAGCGGAAAAAGGCCACAACAACGGGTGGGCTATAGCCTTGGGGGGTGGGGCTGGCCAACTTCGTCCGCCGGACTCGGAATTGCGGGAGACTTTTTGAGGTGCCTTCGTGTGCCTAAAATAGGCCGCGTGCACAGCCGCGCCCAAAAATACCAGCCGGAAGGCTGGGGCGCCAAGTTCGTCCAGCGGAAAAAGGCCACCAATACGGGTGGGCTATAGCCTTGGGGGGTGGGGCTGGCCATGTTCGTCCGCCGGACTAGGAATGGCGCGAGACTTTGCGAGGCGCCTCCATGTGCCAAAAATAGGCCGCGGGCACAGTCGCGCCCAAAAATACCCGCCCGAAGGCCGGGGCGCCAAGTTCGTCCAGCGGAAAAAGGCCACAAAAACGGGTGGGTTATAGCCTTGGGGGGTGGGGCTGGCCAACTTCGTCCGCCGGACTCGGAATGGCGCGAGACTTTGTGAGGCGCATCCGTGTGTCAAAAATAGGCTGCGGGCACAGCCGCGCCCAAAAATACCCGCCCGAAGGCCGGGGCGCCAAGTTCGTCCTGCGGAAAAAGGCCACAAAAACGGGTGGGCTATAGCCTTGGGGGGTGGGGCTGGCCAACTTCGTCCGCCGGACTCGGAATGGCGCGAGACTTTGCGAGGCACTTCCGTGTGCCAAAAAAAGGCCGCGGGCACAGCCTCGCCCGAAAATACCCGCCCGAAGGCCGGGGTGCCAAGTTCGTCCAGCGGAAAAAGGCCACAAAAACGGGTGGGCTATAGCCTTGGGGGGTGGGGCTGGCCAACTTCGTCCGCCAGGCACGGAATGGAGTGAGAATTTGCGAGGCGTCTCCGTGTGCCTAAAATAGGCCGCGGGCACAGCCGCGCCCAAAAATACCCGCCCGAAGGCCGGGGCGCCAAGTTCGTCCAGCGGAAAAAGGCCACAAAAACGGGTGGGCTATAGCCTTGGGGGGTGGGGCTGGCCAACTTCGTCCGCCGGACTCGGAATGGCGCGAGACTTTGCGAGGTGCCTCCGTGTGCCAAAAATATGCCGCGGGTACAGCCGAGCCCAAAAATACCCGCCCGAAGGCCGGGGCGCCAAGTTCGTCCAGCGGAAAAAGGCCACCAATACGGGTGGGCTATAGCCTTGGGGGGTGGGGCTGGCCATGTTCGTCCGCCGGACTAGGAATGGCGCGAGACTTTGCGAGGCACCTCCATGTGCCAAAAATAGGCCGCGGGCACAGCCGCGCCAAAAAATAACCGCCCGTAGGCCGGGGCGCCAAGTTCGTCCAGCGGAAAAAGGACACAAAAACGGGTGGGCTATAGCCTTGGGGGGTGGGGCTGGCCAACTTCGTCCGCCGGACTCGGAATGGCGCGAGACTTTGCGAGGCGCCTCCGTGTGCCAAAAATATGCCGCGGGTACAGCCGACCCCAAAAATACCCGCCCGAAGGCCGGGGCGCCAAGTTCGTCCAGCGGAAAAAGGCCACCAATACGGGTGGGCTATAGCCTTGGGGGGTGGGGCTGGCCATGTTCGTCCGCCGGACTAGGAATGGCGCGAGACTTTGCGAGGCGCCTCCATGTGCCAAAAATAGGCCGCGGGCACAGCCGCGCCCAAAAATACCCGCCCGGAGGCCGGGGCGCCGAGTTCGTCCAGCGGAAAAAGGCCACAAAAACGGGTGGGCTATAGCCTTGGGGGGTGGGGCTGGCCAACTTCGTCCGCCGGACTCGGAATGGCGCGAGACCTTGCAAGGCCCCTCCGTGTGCCAAAAATAGGACGAGGGCACAGCCGCGCCCAAAAATACCCGCCCGAAGGCCGGGGCGCCAAGTTCGTCCAGCGGAAAAAGGCCACAAAAATGGGTGGGCTATAGCCTTGGGGGGTGGGGCTGGCCAACTTCGTCCGCCGGACTCGGAATGGCGCGAGACTTTGCGAGGCAACTCCGTGCGCCAACAATAGGCCGCGGGCACATCCGCGTCCAAAAATACCCGCCCAAAGGCCGGGGCGCCAAGTTCGTCCAGCGGAAAAAGGCCACAAAAACGGGTGGGCTATAGCCTTGGGGGGTGGGGCTGGCCAACTTCGTCCGCCGGACTCGGAATGGCGCGAGCCTTTGTGAGGTGCCTCCGTGTGCCAAAAATAGGCCGCGGGCACAGCCGCGCCCAAAAATACCCGCCAGAAGGCCGGGGCGCCAAGTTCGTCCAGCGGAAAAAGGCCACAAAAACGGGTGGGCTATAGCCTTGGGGGGTGGGGCTGGCCAACTTCGTCCGCCGGACTCGGAATGGCGCGAGACTTTGCGAGGCACGTCCGTGTGCCAAAAATAGGCCGCGGCCACAGCCGGTGCCAAAAATACCCGCCCGAAGGCCGGGGCGCCAAGTTCGTCCAGCGGAAAAAGGCCACAAAAATGGGTGGGCTATAGCCTTGGGGGGTGGGGCTGGCCAACTTCGTCCGCCGGACTCGGAATGGCGCGAGACCTTGCAAGGCCCCTCCGTGTGCCAAAAATAGGACGAGGGCACAGCCGCGCCCAAAAATACCCGCCCGAAGGCCGGGGCGCCAAGTTCGTCCAGCGGAAAAAGGCCACAAAAATGGGTGGGCTATAGCCTTGGGGGGTGGGGCTGGCCAACTTCGTCCGCCGGACTCGGAATGGCGCGAGACTTTGCGAGGCGCCTCCGTGCGCCAAAAGTAGGCCGCGGGCACAGCCGCGCCCAAAAATACCCGCCCGAAGGCCGGGGAGCCAAGGTCGTCCTGCGGAAAAAGGCCACAAAAACGGGTGGGCTATAGCCTTGGGGGGTGGGGCTGGCCAACTTCGTCTGCCGGACTCGGAATGGCGCGAGACTTTACGAGGCCGCTCCGTTTGCCAAAAATAGGCCGCGGGCACAGCCGCGCCCAAAAATACCAAACCGAAGGCCGGGGCGCCAAGTTCGTCCAGCGGAAAAAGGCCACAAAAACGGGTGGGCTATAGCCTTGGGGGGTGGGGCTGGCCAACTTCTTCCGCCGGACTCGGTATGGCGCGAGACTTTGCGACGCGCCTCCGTGTGCCAAAAATAGGCCGCGGGCACAGCCGCGCCAAAAATACCCGACCGAAGGCCGGGCGCCAAGTTCGTCCAGCGGAAAAAGGCCACAAAAACGGGTGGGCTATAGCCTTGGGGGGTGGGGCTGGCCAACTTCGTCCGCCGGACTCGGAATGGCGCGAGACTTTTCAAGGTGCCTCCGTGTGCCAAAAATAGGCCGCGGGCACAGCCGCGCCCAAAAATACCCGACCGAAGGATGGGGCGCCACGTTCGTCCAGCGGAAAAAGGCCACAAAGACGGGTGGGCTATAGCCTTGGGGGGTGGGGCTGGCCAAATTCGTCCGCCGGAATCGGAATGGCGCGAGACTTTGCGAGGTGCCTCCGTGTGCCAAAAATAAGCCGCGGGCACAGCCGCGCTAAAAAATACCCGCCCGAAGGCCGTGGCGCCAAGTTCGTACAGCGGAAAAAGGCCACAAAAACGGGTGGGCTATAGCCTTGGGGGGTGGGGCTGGCCAACTTCGTCCGCCGGACTCCGAATGGCGCGAGACTTTGCGAGGCACCTCCGTGTGCCAAAAATAGGCCGCGGGCACAGCCGCACCCAAAAATACCCGTCCGAAGGCCGGGGCGCCAAGTTCGTCCGGCGGAAAAAGGCCACAAAAATGGGTGGGCTATAGCCTTCGGGGGTGGGGCTGGCCAACTTCGTCCGCCGGACTCGGAATGGTGCGAGACTTTGCGGGCACAGCCGCGTCCAAAAATACCCGCCCGAAGGCCGGGGCGCCAAGTTCGTCCAGCGGAAAAAGGCCACAAAGACGGGTGGGCTATAGCCTTGGGGGGTGGGGCTGGCCAAATTCGTCCGCCGGAATCGGAATGGCGCGAGACTTTGCGAGGTGCCTCCGTGTGCCAAAAATAAGCCGCGGGCACAGCCGCGCTAAAAAATACCCGCCCGAAGGCCGTGGCGCCAAGTTCGTACAGCGGAAAAAGGCCACAAAAACGGGTGGGCTATAGCCTTGGGGGGTGGGGCTGGCCAACTTCGTCCGCCGGACTCCGAATGGCGCGAGACTTTGCGAGGCACCTCCGTGTGCCAAAAATAGGCCGCGGGCACAGCCGCACCCAAAAATACCCGTCCGAAGGCCGGGGCGCCAAGTTCGTCCGGCGGAAAAAGGCCACAAAAATGGGTGGGCTATAGCCTTGGGGGGTGGGGCTGGCCAACTTCGTCCGCCGGACTCGGAATGGTGCGAGACTTTGCGGGCACAGCCGCGTCCAAAAATACCCGCCCGAAGGCCGGGGCGCCAAGTTCGTCCAGCGGAAAAAGGCCACAAAAACTGGTGGGCTATAGCCTTGGGGGGTGGGGCTGGCCAACTTCGTCCGCCGGACTCGGAATGGCGCGAGATTTAGCGAGGCGCCTCCGTGTGCCAAAAATAGGCCGCGGGCACAGCCGCGCCCAAAAATACCCGCCCGAAGGCCGGGGCGCCAAGTTCGTCCAGCAGAAAAATGCCACAAAAACGGGTGGGCTATAGCCTTAGGGGTTGGGGCTGGCCAACTTCGTCCGCCGGACTCGGAATGGCGTGAGACTTTGTGAGGTGACTCCGTGTGCCAAAAATAGGCTGCGGGCACAGCCGCACCCAAAAATACCCCCCCGAAGGCCGGGGCGCCAAGTTCGTCCAGCGGAAAAAGGCCACAAAAACGGGTGGGCTATAGCCTTGGGGGGTGGGCTGCTCAACTTCGTCCGCCGGACTCCGAATGGCGCGAGACTTTGCGAGGCGCCTCCGTGCGCCAAAAGTAGGCCGCGGGCACAGCCGCGCCCAAAAATACCCGCCCGAAGGCCGGGGAGCCAAGGTCGTCCTGCGGAAAAAGGCCACAAAAACGGGTGGGCTATAGCCTTGGGGGGTGGGGCTGGCCAACTTCGTCTGCCGGACTCGGAATGGCGCGAGACTTTACGAGGCCGCTCCGTTTGCCAAAAATAGGCCGCGGGCACAGCCGCGCCCAAAAATACCAAACCGAAGGCCGGGGCGCCAAGTTCGTCCAGCGGAAAAAGGCCACAAAAACGGGTGGGCTATAGCCTTGGGGGGTGGGGCTGGCCAACTTCTTCCGCCGGACTCGGAATGGCGCGAGACTTTGCGACGCGCCTCCGTGTGCCAAAAATAGGCCGCGGGCACAGCCGCGCCCAAAAATACCCGACCGAAGGCCGGGGCGCCAAGTTCGTCCAGCGGAAAAAGGCCACAAAAACGGGTGGGCTATAGCCTTGGGGGGTGGGGCTGGCCAACTTCGTCCGCCGGACTCGGAATGGCGCGAGACTTTTCAAGGTGCCTCCGTGTGCCAAAAATAGGCCGCGGGCACAGCCGCGCCCAAAAATACCCGTCCGAAGGATGGGGCGCCACGTTCGTCCAGCGGAAAAAGGCCACAAAGACGGGTGGGCTATAGCCTTGGGGGGTGGGGCTGGCCAAATTCGTCCGCCGGAATCGGAATGGCGCGAGACTTTGCGAGGTGCCTCCGTGTGCCAAAAATAAGCCGCGGGCACAGCCGCGCCCAAAAATACCCGCCCGAAGGCCGTGGCGCCAAGTTCGTACAGCGGAAAAAGGCCACAAAAACGGGTGGGCTATAGCCTTGGGGGGTGGGGCTGGCCAACTTCGTCCGCCGGACTCCGAATGGCGCGAGACTTTGCGAGGCACCTCCGTGTGCCAAAAATAGGCCGCGGGCACAGCCGCACCCAAAAATACCCGTCCGAAGGCCGGGGCGCCAAGTTCGTCCGGCGGAAAAAGGCCACAAAAATGGGTGGGCTATAGCCTTGGGGGGTGGGGCTGGCCAACTTCGTCCGCCGGACTCGGAATGGCGCGAGATTTTGCGAGGCGCCTCCGTGTGCCAAAAATAGGCCGCTGGCACAGCCGCGCCCAAAAATACCCGCCCGAAGGCCGGGGCGCCAAGTTCGTCCAGCAGAAAAATGCCACAAAAACGGGTGGGCTATAGCCTTAGGGGTTGGGGCTGGCCAACTTCGTCCGCCGGACTCGGAATGGCGTGAGACTTTGTGAGGTGACTCCGTGTGCCAAAAATAGGCTGCGGGCACAGCCGTACCCAAAAATACCCCCCCGAAGGCCGGGGCGCCAAATTCGTCCAGCGGAAAAAGGCCACAAAAACGGGTGGGCTATAGCCTTGGGGGGTGGGCTGCTCAACTTCGTCCGCCGGACTCCGAATGGCGCGAGACTTTGCGAGGCACCTCCGTGTACCAAAAATAGGCCGCGGACACAGCCGCACCCAAAAATACCCGCCCGAAGGCCGGGTCGCCAAGTTCGTCCGGTGGAAAAAGGCCACAAAAACGGGTGGGCTATAGCCTTGGGGGGTGGGGCTGGCCAATTTCGTCCGCCGGACTCAGAATGGTGTGAGACTTTGCGAGGCACCTCCGTGTGCCAAAAATAGGACGCGGGCACAGCTGCGCTCAAAAATACACGCCCGAAGGCCGGGGCGCCAAGTTTGTCCAGCGGAAAAAGGCCACAAAAACGGGCGGGCTATAGCCTTGGGGGGTGGGGCAGCCCAACCGTCCGCGGACTCGGAATGGCGCGAGACTTTGTGAGGCGCCTCCGTGTGCCAAAAAAATAGGCAGGGCACAGCCGCGCCCAAAAAATACCCGCCCGAAGGCCGGGCGCCAAGTTCGTCCAGCGGAAAAAGGCCACAAAACGGGTGGGCTATAGCCTTGGGGGTGGGGCTGGCCAACTCGTCCGCGGACTCGGAATGGCGCGAGACTTTGCGAGGCGCCTCCGTGTGCCAAAAATAGGCCACGGGCACAGCCGCGCCCAAAAATACCCGCCCGAAGGCCGGGGCGCCAAGTTCGTCCAGCGGAAAAAGGCCACAAAAACGGGTGGGCTATAGCCATGGGGGGTGGGGCTGGCCAACTTCGTCCGCCGGACTCGGAATGGCGCGAGACTTTGCGAGGCACCTCCGTGTGCCAAAAAACGCCGCAGGCACAGCTGTGCCCGAAAATACCTGCCTGAAGGCCGGGGCGCCAAGTTCGTCCAGCGGAAAAAGCCCACAAAAACGGGTGGGCTATAGCCTTGGGGGGTGGGGCTGGCCACCTTCGTCCGCCGGACTCGGAATGGCGCGAGGCTTTGCAAGGCCCCTCCGTGTGCCAAAAATAGGCCGCGGGCACAGCCGCACCCAAAAATATCGGCCCGAAGGCCGGGGCGACAAGTTCGTCCAGCGGAAAAAGGCCACAAAAACGGGTGGGCTATAGCCTTGGGCGGTGGGGCTGGCCAACTTCGTCCGCCGGACTCGGAATGGCGCGAGACTTTGCGAGGCGCCTCCGTGTGCCAAAAATAGGCCGCGGGCACAGCCACGTAAAAAAATACCCGCCCGAAGGCCGGGGCAGCCAAGTTCGTCCAGCGGAAAAAGGCCACAAAAACGGGTGGGCTATAGCCTTGGGGGTGGGGCTGGCCACCTTCGTCCGCCGGACTCGGAATGGCGCGAGGCTTTGCGAGGCGCCTCCGTGTGCCAAAAATAGGCCGCGGGCACAGCCGCACCCAAAAATGCCTGCCCGAAGGCCGGGGCGACAAGTTCGTCCAGCGGAAAAAGGCCACAAAAACGGGTGGGCTATAGCCTTGGGGGGTGGGGCTGGCCAACTTCGTGCGCCGGACTTGGAATGGCGCGAGACTTTGCGAGGCGCCTCCGTGTGCCAAAAATAGGCCACGGGCACAGCCGCACCCAAAAATACACGCCCGAAGGCCGGGGCGCCAAGTTTGTCCAGCGGAAAAAGGCCACAAAAACGGGCGGGCTATAGCCTTGGGGGGTGGGGCAGCCCAACTTCGTCCGCCGGACTCGGAATGGCGCGAGACTTTGTGAGGCGCCTCCGTGTGCCAAAAATAGGCCGCGGGCACAGCCGCGCCCAAAAATACACGCCCGAAGGCCGGGGCGCCAAGTTTGTCCAGCGGAAAAAGGCCACAAAAACGGGTGGGCTATAGCCTTGGGGGGTGGGGCTGGCCAATTTCGTCCGCCGGACTCAGAATGGTGTGAGACTTTGCGAGGCACCTCCGTGTGCCAAAAATAGGACGCGGGCACAGCTGCGCTCAAAAATACACGCCCGAAGGCCGGGGCGCCAAGTTTGTCCAGCGGAAAAAGGCCACAAAAACGGGCGGGCTATAGCCTTGGGGGGTGGGGCAGCCCAACTTCGTCCGCCGGACTCGGAATGGCGCGAGACTTTGTGAGGCGCCTCCGTGTGCCAAAAATAGGCCGCGGGCACAGCCGCGCCCAAAAATACCCGCCCGAAGGCCGGGGCGCCAAGTTCGTCCAGCGGAAAAAGGCCACAAAAACGGGTGGGCTATAGCCTTGGGGGGTGGGGCTGGCCAACTTCGTCCGCCGGACTCGGAATGGCGCGAGACTTTGCGAGGCGCCTCCGTGTGCCAAAAATAGGCCACGGGCACAGCCGCGCCCAAAAATACCCGCCCGAAGGCCGGGGCGCCAAGTTCGTCCAGCGGAAAAAGGCCACAAAAACGGGTGGGCTATAGCCTTGGGGGGTGGGGCTGGCCAACTTCGTCCGCCGGACTCGGAATGGCGCGAGACTTTGCGAGGCACCTCCGTGTGCCAAAAAACGCCGCAGGCACAGCTGTGCCCGAAAATACCTGCCTGAAGGCCGGGGCGCCAAGTTCGTCCAGCGGAAAAAGGCCACAAAAACGGGTGGGCTATAGCCTTGGGGGTGGGGCTGGCCACCTTCGGCCGCCGGACGCGGAATGGCGCGAGCTTTGCAAGGCCCCTCCGTGTGCCAAAAAATAGGCGCGCGGCACAGCCGCACCCAAAAATATCGGCCCGAAGGCCGGGGCGACAAGTTCGTCCAGCGGAAAAAGGCCACAAAAACGGGTGGGCTATAGCCTTGGGCGGTGGGGCTGGCCAACTTCGTCCGCCGGACTCGGAATGGCGCGAGACTTTGCGAGGCGCCTCCGTGTGCCAAAAATAGGCCGCGGGCACAGCCACGTAAAAAAATACCCGCCCGAAGGCCGGGGCAGCCAAGTTCGTCCAGCGGAAAAAGGCCACAAAAACGGGTGGGCTATAGCCTTGGGGGTGGGGCTGGCCACCTTCGTCCGCCGGACTCGGAATGGCGCGAGGCTTTGCGAGGCGCCTCCGTGTGCCAAAAATAGGCCGCGGGCACAGCCGCACCCAAAAATGCCTGCCCGAAGGCCGGGGCGACAAGTTCGTCCAGCGGAAAAAGGCCACAAAAACGGGTGGGCTATAGCCTTGGGGGGTGGGGCTGGCCAACTTCGTGCGCCGGACTTGGAATGGCGCGAGACTTTGCGAGGCGCCTCCGTGTGCCAAAAATAGGCCACGGGCACAGCCGCACCCAAAAATACACGCCCGAAGGCCGGGGCGCGAAGTTCGTCCAGCAGAAAAAGGCCACAAAAACGGGTGGGCTATAGCCTTGGGGGGTGGGGCTGGCCAACTTCGTTCGCCGGACTCGGAATGGCGCGAGACTTTGCGAGGCGCCTCCGTGTGCCAAAAATAGGCCGCGGGCACAGCCACGCAAAAAAATACCCGCCCGAAGGCCGGGGAGCCAAGTTCGTCCAGCGGAAAAAGGCCACAAAAACGGGTGGGCTATAGCCTTGGGGGGTGGGGCTGGCCAACTTCGTCCGCCGGACTCGGAATGGCGCGAGACTTTGCGAGGCGCCTCCGTGTGCCAAAAATAGTCCGCGGGCACAGCCGCACCCAAAAATATCGGCCCGAAGGCCGGGGCGACAAGTTTGTCCAGCGGAAAAAGGCCACAAAAACGGGTGGGCTATAGCCTTGGGCGGTGGGGCTGGCCAACTTCGTCCGCCGGACTCGGAATGGCGCGAGACTTTGCGAGGCGCCTCCGTGTGCCAAAAATAGGCCGCGGGCACAGCCACGCAAAAAAATACCCTCCCGAAGGCCGGGGCGCCAAGTTCGTCCAGCGGAAAAAGGCCACAAAAACGGGTGGGCTATAGGCTTGGGGGGTGGGGCTGGCCAACTTCGTCCGCCGGACTCGGAATGGCGCGAGACTTTGCGAGGCGCCTCCGTGTGCCAAAAATAGGCCGCGGGCACAGCCGCACCCAAAAATACCTGCCCGAAGGCCGGGGCGCCAAGTTCGTCCAGCGGAAAAAGGCCACAAAAATGGGTGGGCTATAGCCTTGGGGGGTGGGGCTGGCCAACTTCGTCCGCCGAACTCGGAATGGAGCGAGACTTTGCGAGGCACCTCCGTGTGCCAAAAATAGGCCACGGGCACAGCCGCGCCCAATAATACCCACCCGAAGGCAGGGGCGCCAAGTTCGTCCAGCGGAAAAAGGCCACAAAAACGGGTGGGCTATAGCCATGGGGGGTGGGCTGGCCAACTTCGTCCGCCGGACTCGGAATTGCGCGAGACTTTGCGAGGTGCCTCCGTGTGCCAAAAATATGCCGCGGGCACAGCCGCGTCCAAAAATACCCGCCCCAAGGCCGGGGCGCAAAGTTCGTCCAGCGGAAAAAGGCCACAAAACGGGTGGGCTATAGCCTTGGGGGGTGGGGCTGGCCAACTTCGTCCGCCGGACTCGGAATGGCGCGAGACTTTGCGAGGCGCCTCCGTGTGCCAAAAATAGGCCACGGGCACAACCGCGCCCAAAAATACCCGCCCGAAGGCCGGGGCGGCAAGTTCGTCCGGCGGAAAAAGGCCACAAAATCGGGTGGGCTATAACCTTGGGGGTGGGGCTGGCCAACTTCGTCCGCCGGACTTGGAATGGCGCGAGCCTTTGCGAGGCGCCTCCGTGTGCCAAAAATAGGCCGCGGGCACAGCCGCACCCAAAAATACCTGCCCGAAGGCCGGGGCGCCAAGTTCGTCCAGCGGAAAAAGGCCACAAAAACGGGTGGGCTATAGCCTTGGGGGGTGGGGCTGGCCAACTTCGTCCGCCGGACTTGGAATGGCGCGAGCCTTTGTGAGGCGCCTCCGTGTGCCAAAAATAGGCCGCGGGCACAGCCGCACCCAAAAATACCCGCCCGAAGGCCGGGGCGCCAAGTTCGTCCAGCGGAAAAAGGCCACAAAAATGGGTGGGCTATAGCCTTGGGGGGTGGGGCTGGCCAACTTCGTCCGCCGGACTCGGAATGGTGCGAGACTTTGCGAGGCACCTCCGTGTGCCAAAAATAGGCTGCGGGCACAGCCGCACCCAAAAATACCCGCCCGAAGGCCGGGGCGCCAAGTTCGTCCAGCGGAAAAAGGCCACAAAAATGGGTGGGCTATAGCCTTGGGGGGTGGGGCTGGCCAACTTCGTCCGCCGGACTCGGAATGGTGCGAGACTTTGCGAGGCACCTCCGTGTGCCAAAAATAGGCCGCGGGCACAGCCGCGCCCAAGAATACCTGCCCGAAGGCCGGGGCGCCAAGTTCGTCCAGCGGAAAAAGGCCACAAAAACGGGTGGTCTATAGCCTTGAGGGGTGGGGCTGGCCCACTTCGTCCGCCGGACTCGGAATGGCGCGAGACTTTGCGAGGCGCCTCCGTGTGCCAAAAATAGGCCGCGGGCACAGCCGCTCCCAAAAATACCTGCCCGAAGGCCGGGGCGCCAAGTTCGTCCAGCGGAAAAAGGCCAGTAAAACGGGTGGGCAATAGCCTTGAGGGGTGGGGCTGGCCAACTTTGTCCGCCGGACTCGGAATTGCGCGAGACTTTGCGAGGCACCTCCGTGTGCCAAAAATAGGCCGCAGGCACAGCCGTGCCCAAAAATACCCGCCCGAAGGCCGGGGCGCCAAGTTCGTCCAGCGGAAAAAGGCCACAAAAACGGGTGGGCTATAGCCTTGGGGGGTGGGGCTGGCCAACTTCGTCCGCCGGGCTCAGAATGGCGCGAGACTTTGCGAGGCGCCTCCGTGTGCCAAAAATAGGTCGCGGGCACAGCCGCGCCCAAAAATACCCGCCCAAAGGCCGGGGCGCCAAGTTCGTCCAGCGGAAAAAGGCCACAAAAACGGGTGGGCTATAGCCTTGGGGGGTGGGGCTGGCCAACTTCGTCCGCCGGACTCGGAATGGCGCGAGACTTTGCGAGGTGCTTCCGTGTACCAAAAATAGGCCGCGGCCACAGCCGCGCCCAAAAATACCCTCCCGAAGGCCGGGGCGCCAACTTCGTCCGGCGGAAAAAGGCCACAAAAACGGGTGGGCTATAGCCTTGGGGGGTGGGGCTGTCCAACTTCGTCCGCCGGACTCGGAATGGCGCGAGACTTTGCGAGGGGCCTCCGTGTGCCAAAAATAGGCCGCGGACACAGCCGCACCCAAAAATACCCGCCCGAAGGCCGGGGCGCCTAGTTCGTCCAGCGGAAAAAGGCCACAAAAACGGGTGGGCTATAGCCTTGGGGGGTGGGGCTGGCCAACTTCGTCCGCCGGACACGGAATTGCGCGAGACTTTGCGAGGCACCTCCATGTGACAAAAATAGGCCGCACGCGCAGCCGTGCCCAAAAATACCCGCCCGAAGGCCGGGGCGCCAAGTTCGTCCAGCGGAGAAGGCCACAAAAACGGGTGGGCAGCCTTGAGGGGTGGGGCTGGCCAACTTCGTCCGCCGGACACGGAATTGCGTGAGACTTTGCGAGGCAACTCTATGTGCCAAAAATAGGCCGCAGGCGCAGCCGTGCCCAAAAGTACCCGCCCGAAGGCCGGGGCGCCAAGTTCGTCCAGCGGAAAAAGGCCACAAAAACGGGTGGGCTATAGACTTGGGTGGTGGGGCTGGCCAACTTCGTCCGCCGGACTCGGAATGGCGCGAGACTTTGCGAGGCGCCTCCGTGTGCGAAAAATAGGCCGCGGGCACAGCCACGCCCGATAATTCCCGCCCGAAGGCCGGGGCGCCAAGTTCGTCCAGCGGAAAAAGGCCACCAAAACGTGTGGGCTATAGCCTTGGGGGGTGGGGCTGGCCAACTTCATCCGCCGGACTCGGAATGGTGCGAGACTTTGTAAGGTGCCTCCGTGTGCCGAAAATAGGCCGCGGGCACAGCCACGCCCAATAATTCCCGCCCGAAGGCCGGGGCGCCAAGTTCGTCCAGCGGAAAAAGGCCACCAAAACGTGTGGGCTATAGCCTTGGGGGGTGGGGCTGGCCAACTTCATCCGCCGGACTCGGAATGGCGCGAGACTTTGCGAGGCGCCTCCATGTGCCGAAAATAGGCCGCGGGCACAGCCGCGTCCAAAAATATCCGCCCGAATGGCCGGGGCGCCAAGTTCGTCCAGCGGAAAAAGGCCACAAAAACGGGTGGGCTATAGCCTTGGGGGGTGGGGCTGGCCAACTTCGTCCGCCGGACTCGGAATGGCGCGAGACTTTGCGAGTCGCCTCCATGTGCCAAAAATAGGCCGCGGGCACAGCCACGCCCAATAATACCCGCCCGAAGGCCGGGGCGCCAAGTTCGTCCAGCGGAAAAAGGCCACCAAAACGTGTGGGCTATAGCCTTGGGGGGTGGGGCTGGCCAACTTCATCCGCCGGACTCGGAATGGCGCGAGCATTTGTAAGGCGCCTCCGTGTGCCGAAAATAGGCCGTGGGCACAGCCGCGCCCAAAAATACCCGCCCGAAGGCCGGGGCGCCAAGTTCGTCCAGCGGAAAAAGGCCACAAAAACGGGTGGGCTATAGCCTTCGGGGGTGGGGCTGGCCAACTTCGTCCGCCGGACTCGGAATGGCGCGAGACTTTGCGAGGCACCTCCGTGTGCCGAAAATAGGCCGTGGACACAGCCGCGCCCAAAAGTACCCGCCCGAAGGCCGGGGCGCCAAGTTCGTCCAGCGGAAAAAGGCCACAAAAACGGGTGGGCTATAGCCTTTGGGGGTGGGGCTGGCCAACTTCGTCCGCCGGACTCGGAATGGCGCGAGACTTTGCGAGGCGTCTCCGTGTGCCAAAAATAGGCCACGGGCACAGCCGCACCCAAAAATACCCGCCCGAAGGCCGGGGCGCCAAGTTCGTCCAGCGGAAAAAGGCCACAAAAACGGGTGGGCTATAGCCTTCGGGGGTGGGGCTGGCCAACTTCGTCCGCCGGACTCGGAATGGCGCGAGACTTTGCGAGGCGCCTCCGTGTGCCAAAAATAGGCCGTGGGCACAGCCACGCCCAATAATACCCGCCCGAAGGCCGGGGCGCCAAGTTCGTCCAGCGGAAAAAGGCCACCAAAACGTGTGGGCTATAGCCTTGGGGGGTGGGGCTGGCCAACTTCATCCGCCGGACTCGGAATGGCGCGAGACTTTGTAAGGCGCCTCCGTGTGCCGAAAATAGGCCGCGGTCACAGCCGCGCCCAAAAATACCCGCCCGAAGGCCGGGGCGCCAAGTTCGTCCAGCGGAAAAAGGCCACAAAAACGGGTGGGCTATAGCCTTCGGGGGTGGGGCTGGCCAACTTCGTCCGCCGGACTCGGAATGGCGCGAGACTTTGCGAGGCACCTCCGTGTGCCGAAAATAGGCCGCGGGCACAGCCGCGCCCAAAAGTCCCCGCCCGAAGGCCGGGGCGCCAAGTTCGTCCAGCGGAAAAAGGCCACAAAAACGGGTGGGCTATAGCCTTGGGGGGTGGGGCTGGCCAACTTCGTCCGCCGGACTCGGAATGGCGCGAGACTTTGCGAGGCGCCTCCGTGTGTCAAAAATAGGCCGCGGGCACAGCCGCGCCCAAAAATACCCACCCGAAGGCCGGGGCGCCAAGTTCGTCTAGCGGAAAAAGGCCACAAAAACGGGTGGGCTATAGCCTTCGGGGGTGGGGCTGGCCAACTTCGTCCGCCGGACTCGGAATGGCGCGAGACTTTGCGAGGCGCCTCCGTGTGCCAAAAATAGGCCGCGGGCACAGCCACGCCCAATAATACCCGCCCGAAGGCCGGGGCGCCAAGTTCGTCCAGCGGAAAAAGGCCACCAAAACGTGTGGGCTATAGCCTTGGGGGGTGGGGCTGGCCAACTTCATCCGCCGGACTCGGAATGGCGCGAGACATTGTAAGGCGCCTCCGTGTGCCGAAAATAGGCCGCGGTCACAGCCGCGCCCAAAAATACCCGCCCGAAGGCCGGGGCGCCAAGTTCGTCCAGCGGAAAAAGGCCACAAAAACGGGTGGGCTATAGCCTTGGGGGGTGGGGCTGGCCAACTTCGTCCGCCGGACTCGGAATGGCGCGAGACTTTGCGAGGCGCTTCCGTGTGCCAAAAATAGGGCGCGGGCACAGCCGCGCCTAAAAATACCCCCCCGAAGGCCGGGGCGCCAAGTTCGTCCAGCGGAAAAAGGCCACAAAAACGGGTGGGCTATAGCCTTGGGGGGTGGGGCTGGCCAACTTCGTCCGCCGGACTCGGAATGGCGCGAGACTTTGCGAGGCGCCTCCGTGTGCCAAAAATAGGCCGCGGGCACAGCCACGCCCAATAATACCCGCCCGAAGGCCGGGGCGTCAAGTTCGTCCAGCGGAAAAAGGCCACCAAAACGTGTGGGCTATAGCCTTGGGGGGTGGGGCTGGCCAACTTCGTCCGCCGGACTCGGAATGGCGCGAGACTTTGCGAGGGCACTACGTTTGACAAAACTAGGCCGCGGGCACAGCCTCGCCCAAAAATACCCTCCAGAAGGCCGGGGCGCCAAGTTCGTCCAGCGGAAAAAGGCCACGAAAACGGGTGGGCTATAGCCTTGGGGGGCGGGGCTGGCCAACTTCGTCCGCCGGACTCGGAATGGCGCGAGACTTTGCGAGGCGCCTCCATGTGACAAAAATAGGCCACACAGCACAGCCGCGCCAAAAATACCCGCCTGAAGGCTGGGGCGCCAAGTTCGTCCAGCGGAAAAAGGCCACAAAACGGGTGGGCTATAGCCTTCGGGGTGGGGCTGGCCAACTTCCGCGCGGACTCGGAATGGCGCGAGACTTTGCGAGGCGCCTCCGTGTGCCGAAAATAGGCCGCGGGCACAGCCACGCCCAATAATACCCGCCCGAAGGCCGGGGCGCCAAGTTCGTCCAGCGGAAAAAGGCCTCCAAAACGTGTGGGCTATAGCCTTGGGGGGTGGGGCTGGCCAACTTCATCCGCCGGACTCGGAATGGCGCGAGACTTGGCGAGGCGCCTCCGTGTGCCGAAAATAGGCCACGGGCACAGCCGCACCCAAAAATACCCGCCCGAAGGCCGGGCCGCCAAATTCGTCCAGCGGAAAAAGGCCACAAAAACGGGTGGGCTATAGCCTTGGGGGGTGGGGCTGGCCAACTTCGTCCGCCGGACTCGGAATGGCGCGAGACTTTGCGAGGCGCTTCCGTGTGCCAAAAATAGGGCGCGGGCACAGCCGCGCCTAAAAATACCCCCCCGAAGGCCGGGGCGCCAAGTTCGTCCAGCGGAAAAAGGCCACAAAAACGGGTGGGCTATAGCCTTGGGGGGTGGGGCTGGCCAACTTCGTCCGCCGGACTCGGAATGGCGCGAGACTTTGCGAGGCGCCTCCGTGTGCCAAAAATAGGCCGCGGGCACAGCCACGCCCAATAATACCCGCCCGAAGGCCGGGGCGTCAAGTTCGTCCAGCGGAAAAAGGCCACCAAAACGTGTGGGCTATAGCCTTGGGGGGTGGGGCTGGCCAACTTCGTCCGCCGGACTCGGAATGGCGCGAGACTTTGCGAGGCGCCTCCGTTTGCAAAAAATAGGCCGCGGGCACAGCCGCGCCCAAAAATACCCTCCCGAAGGCCGGGGCGCCAAGTTCGTCCAGCGGAAAAAGGCCACTAAAACGGGTGGGCTATAGCCTTGGGGGGTGGGGCTGGCCAACTTCGTCCGCCGGACTCGGAATGGCGCGAGACTTTGCGAGGCCCCTCCGTGTGCCAAAAATAGGCCGCGGGCACAGCCGCGCCCAAAAATACCCGCCTGAAGGCCGGGGCGCCAAGTTCGTCCAGCGGAAAAAGGCCACAAAAACGGGTGGGCTATAGCCTTCGGGGGTGGGGCTGGCCAACTTCGTCCGCCGGACTCGGAATGGCGCGAGACTTTGCGAGGCGCCTCCGTGTGCCGAAAATAGGCCGCGGGCACAGCCACGCCCAATAATACCCGCCCGAAGGCCGGGGCGCCAAGTTCGTCCAGCGGAAAAAGGCCTCCAAAACGTGTGGGCTATAGCCTTGGGGGGTGGGGCTGGCCAACTTCATCCGCCGGACTCGGAATGGCGCGAGACTTGGCGAGGCGCCTCCGTGTGCCGAAAATAGGCCACGGGCACAGCCGCACCAAAAAATACCCGCCCGAAGGCCGGGCCGCCAAATTCGTCCAGCGGAAAAAGGCCACAAAAACGGGTGGGCTATAGCCTTGGGGGGTGGGGCTGGCCAACTTCGTCCGCCGGACTCGGAATGGCGCGAGACTTTGCGAGGCGCTTCCGTGTGCCAAAAATAGGGCGCGGGCACAGCCACGCCTAAAAATACCCCCCCGAAGGCCGGGGCGCCAAGTTCGTCCAGCGGAAAAAGGCCACAAAAACGGGTGGGCTATAGCCTTGGGGGGTGGGGCTGGCCAACTTCGTCCGCCGGACTCGGAATGGCGCGAGACTTTGTGAGGCGTGTCCGTGTGCCAAAAATAGGCCGCGGGCACAGCCACGCCCAATAATACCCGCCCGAAGGCCGGTGCGCCAAGTTCGTCCAGCGGAAAAAGGCCATAAAAACGGGTGGGCTATAGCCATGGGGGGTGGGGCTGGCCAACTTCGTCCGCCGGACTCGGAATGGCGCGAGACTTTGCGAGGCGCCTCCGTGTGCCGAAAATAGGCCGCGGGCACAGCCACGCCCAATAATACCCGCCCGAAGGCAGGGGCGCCAAGTTCGTCCAGCGGAAAAAGGCCACCAAAACGTGTGGGCTATAGACTTGGGGGGTGGGGCTGGCCAACTTCATCCGCCGGACTCGGAATGGCGCGAGACTTTTCGAGGCGCCTCCGTGTGCCGAAAATAGGCCGCGGGCACAGCCGCGTCCAAAAATACCCGCCCGAAGGCCGGGCCGCCAAATTCGTCCAGCGGAAAAAGGCCACAAAAACGGGTGGGCTATAGCCTTGGGGGGTGGGGCTGGCCAACTTCGTCCGCCGGACTCGGAATGGAGCGAGACTTTGCGAGGCGCTTCCGTGTGCCAAAAATAGGGTGCGGGCACAGCCACGCCTAAAAATACCCCCCCGAAGGCCGGGGCGCCAAGTTCGTCCTGCGGAAAAAGGACACAAAAACGGGTGGGCTATAGCCTTGGGGGGTGGGGCTGGCCAACTTCGTCCGCCGGACTCGGAATGGCGCGAGACTTTGCGAGGCGTGTCCGTGTGCCAAAAATAGGCCGCGGGCACAGCCACGCCCAATAATACCCGCCCGAAGGCCGGTGCGCCAAGTTCGTCCAGCGGAAAAAGGCCACAAAAACGGGTGGGCTATAGCCATGGGGGGTGGGGCTGGCCAACTTCGTCCGCCGGACTCGGAATGGCGCGAGACTTTGCGAGGCACCTCTGTGTTGCAAAAATAGGCTACGGACACAGCTGCGCCCAAAAATACCTGCCCGAAGGCCGGGGCGCCAAGTTCGTCCAGCGGAAAAAGGCCACCAAAACGTGTGGGCTATAGACTTGGGGGGTGGGGCTGGCCAACTTCATCCGCCGGACTCGGAATGGCGCGAGACTTTGCGAGGCGCCTCCGTGTGCCGAAAATAGGCCGCGGGCACAGCCGCGCCCAAAAATACCCGCCCGAAGGCCGGGCCGACAAATTCGTCCAGCGGAAAAAGGCCACAAAAACGGGTGGGCTATAGCCTTGGGGGGTGGGGCTGGCCAACTTCGTCCGCCGGACTCGGAATGGCGCGAGACTTTGCGAGGCGCTTCCGTGTGCCAAAAATAGGGTGCGGGGACAGCCACGCCTAAAAATACCCCCCCGAAGACCGGGGCGCCAAGTTCGTCCAGCGGAAAAAGGCCACAAAAACGGGTGGGCTATAGCCTTGGGGGGTGGGGCTGGCCAACTTCGTCCGCCGGACTCGGAATGGCGCGAGACTTTGCGAGGCGTGTCCGTGTGCCAAAAATAGGCCGCGGGCACAGCCACGCCCAATAATACCCGCCCGAAGGCCGGTGCGCCAAGTTCGTCCAGCGGAAAAAGGCCACAAAAACGGGTGGGCTATAGCCATGGGGGGTGAGGCTGGCCAACTTCGTCCGCCGGACTCGGAATGGCGCGAGACTTTGCGAGGCACCTCTGTGTTACAAAAATAGGCTACGGGCACAGCTGCGCCCAAAAATACCTGCCCGAAGGCCGGGGCGCCAAGTTCGTCCAGCGGAAAAAGGCCACCAATACGGGTGGGCTATATAGCCTTGGGGGGTGGGGCTGGCCAACTTCGTCCGCCGGACACGGAATGGAGTGAGACTTTTCGAGGCGCCTCCGTGTGCCAAAAATAGGCCGCGGGCACAGCCACGCCAAAAAATACCCGCCCGAAGGCCGGGGCGCCAAGTTCGTCCAGCGGAAAAAGGCCACAAAAACGGGTGGGCTATAGCCTTGGGGGGTGGGTCTGGCCAACTTCGTCCGCCGGACTCGGAATGTCGCGAGACTTTGTGAGGCACCTCTGTGTTGCAAAAATAGGCTGCGGGCACAGCCGCGCCCAAAAATACCCGCCCGAAGGCCGGGGCGCCAAGTTCGTCCAGCGGAAAAAGGCCACAAAAACGGGTGGGCTATAGCCTTGGGGGGTGGGGCTGGCCAACTTCGTCCGCCGGACTCGGAATGGCGCGAGACTTTGAGAGACGTCTCCGTGTGGTAAAAATAGGCCACGGGCACAGCCGCGCCCAAAAATACCATCCCGAAGGCCGGGGCGCCAAGTTCGTCCAGCGGAAAAAGGCCACAAAAACGGGTGGGGGCCTTGGGGGGTGGGGCTGGCCAACTTCGTCCGCCGGACTCGGAATGGCGCGAGACTTTGCGAGGCGCCTCCGTGTGCCAAAAATAGGCCGCGGGCACAGCCGCGCCCAAAAATACCCACCCGAAGGCCGGGGCGCCAAGTTCGTCCAGCGGAAAAAGGCCACAAAAATGGGTGGGCCATAGCCTTGGGGGGTGGGGCTGGCCAACTTCGTCCGCCGGACTCGGAATGGCGCGAGACTTTGAGAGGCGTCTCCGTGTGCTAAAAATAGGCCGCGGGCACAGCCGCGCCCAAAAATACCCTCCCGAAGGCCGGGGCGCCAAGTTCGTCCAGCGGAAAAAGGCCACAAAAACGGGTGGGGGCCTTGGGGGGTGGGGCTGGCCAACTTCGTCCGCCGGACTCGAAATGGCGCGAGACTTTGCGAGGCGCCTCCGTGTGCCAAAAATAGGCCGCGGGCACAGCCGCGCCCAAAAATACCCGCCCGAAGGCTGGGGCGCCAAGTTCGTCCAGCGGAAAAAGGCCACAAAAATGGGTGGGCCATAGCCTTGGGGGGTGGGGCTGGCCAACTTCATCCGCCGGACTCGGAATGGCGCGAGACTTTACGAGGCGCCTCCGTGTGCCAAAAATAGGCCGCGGCCACAGCCGCGCCCAATAATACCCACCCGAAGGCCGGGGCGCGAAATTCGTCCAGCGGAAAAAGGCCACAAAAACGGGTGGGCTATAGCCTTGGGGGGTGGGGCTGGCCAACTTCGTCCGCCGGACTCGGAATGGCGCGAGACTTTGCGAGGCGCCTCCGTGTTTCAAAAATAGGCCGCGGGCACAGCCGCGCCCAAAAATACCCGCACGAAGGCCGGGGAGCCAAGTTCGTCCAGCGGAAAAAGGCCACAAAAACGGGTGGGCGATAGCCTTCGGGGGTGGGGCTGGCCGACTTCGTCCGCCGGACTCGGAATGGCGCGAGACATTGCGAGGCGCCTCCGTGTGCCAAAAATATGCCGCGGGCACAGCCGCGCCCAAAAATACCGGCCCGAAGGTCGGGGCGCCGAGTTCGTCCAGTGGAAAAAGGCCACAAAAACGGGTGGGCTATAGCCTTGGGGGGTGGGGCTGGCCCACTTCGTCCGCCAAACTCGGAATGGCGCGAGACCTTGCGAGGCCCCTCCGTGTGCCAAAAATAGGCCGCGGGCACAGCCGCGCCCAAAAATACCCGCCCGAAGGCCGGGGCGCCAAGTTCGTCCTGCGGAAAAAGGCCACAAAAACGAGTGGGCTATAGCCTTGGGGGGTGGGGCTGGCCAACTTCGTCCGCCGGACTCGGAATGGCGCGAGACTTTGCGAGGCGCCTCCGTGTGCTAAAAATAGGCCGCGGCCACAGCCGCGCCCAAAAATACCCGCCCGAAGGCCGGGGCGCCAAGTTCTTTCAGCGGGAAAAGGCCACAAAAACGGGTGGGCTATAGCCTTGGGGGTTGGGGCTGGCCAACTTAGTCCGCCAAACTCGGAATAGCGTGAGACTTTGCGAGGCGCCTCCGTGTGCCAAAAATAGGCCGCGGGCACAGCCGCGCCCAAAAATACCTACCCGAAGGCCGGGGCGCCAAGTTCGTCCAGCGGAAAAAGGCCACAAAAACGGGTGGGCTATAGCCTTGGGGGGTGGGGCTGGCCAACTTCGTCCGCCGGACTCGGAATGGTGCGAGCCTTTGCGAGGCGCCTTCGTGTGCCAAAAATAGGCCGCGGGCACAGCCGCGCCCAAAAATACCTACCCGAAGGCCGGGGCGCCAAGTTCGTCCCGCGGAAAAATGCCACAAAAACGGGTGGCCTATAGCCTTAGGGGGTGGGGCTGGCCAACTTCGTCCGCCGGACTCGGAATGGCGCGAGACTTTGCGAGGCGCCTCCGTGTGCCAAAAATAGGCCGAAGGCACTGCCGCGTCCAAAAATACCCGCCCGAAGGCCAGGGCGCCAAGTTCGTCCTGCGGAAAAAGGCCACAAAAACGGGTGGGCTATAGCCTTGGGGGGTGGGGCTGGCCAACTTCGTCCGCCGGACTCGGAATGGTGCGAGACCTTGCGAGGCCCCTCCGTGTGCCAAAAATAGGACGAGGGCACAGCCGCGCCCAAAAATACCCGCACGAAGGCCGGGTAGTCAAGTTCGTCCAGCAGAAAAAGGCCACAAAAACGGGTGGGCTATAGCCTTGGGGGGTGGGGCTGGCCAACTTCGTCCGCCGGACTCGGAATGGTGCGAGACTTTGCGAGGCGCCTCCGTGTGCCAAAAATAGGCCGCGGGCACAGCCGCGCCCAAAAATACCTACCCGAAGGCCGGGGCGCCAAGTTCGTCCAGCGGAAAAAGGCCACAAAAACGAGTGGGCTATAGCCTTGGGGGGTGGGGCTGGCCAACTTCGTCCGCCGGACTCGGAATGGCGCGAGACTTTGCGAGGCGCCTCCGTGTGCCAAAAATAGGCCGCGGGCACAGCCGCGCCCAAAAATACCCGCCCGAAGGCCGGGGCGCCAAGTTCGACCAGCGGAAAAAGGCCACAAAAACGGGTGGGCTATAGCCTTGGGGGGTGGGGCTGGCCAACTTCATCCGCCGGACTCGGAATGGCGCGAGACTTTGCGAGGCACCTTCGTGTGCCAAAAGTAGGCCGCGGGCACAGCCGCGCCCAAAAATACCCGCCCGAAGGCCGGGGCGCCATATTCGACAAGCGGAAAAAGTCCACAAAAACGGGTGGGCTATAGCCTTGGGGGGTGGGGCTGGCCCACTTCGTCCGCCAAACTCGGAATGGCGCGAGACCTTGCGAGGCCCCTCCGTGTGCCAAAAATAGGCCGAAGGCACAGCCGCGCCCAAAAATACCCGCCCGAAGGCCAGGGCGCCAAGTTCGTCCTGCGGAAAAAGGCCACAAAAACGGGTGGGCTATAGCCTTGGGGGGTGGGGCTGGCTAACTTCGTCCGCCGGACTCGGAATGGTGCGAGACCTTGCGAGGCCCCTCCGTGTGCCAAAAATAGGGCGCGGGCACAGCCGCGCCCAAAAATACCCGCACGAAGGCCGGGGAGCCAAGTTCGTCCAGCGGAAAAAGGCCACAAAAACGGGTGGGCTATAGCCTTGGGGGGTGGGGCTGGCCAACTTCGTCCGCCGGACTCGGAATGGTGCGAGACTTTGCGAGGCGCCTCCGTGTGCCAAAAATAGGCCGCGGGCACAGCCGCGTCCAAAAATACCTACCCGAAGGCCGGGGCGCCAAGTTCGTCCCGCGGAAAAATGCCACAAAAACGGGTGGCCTATAGCCTTAGGGGGTGGGGCAGGCCAACTTCGTCCGCCGGACTCGGAATGGCGCGAGACTTTGCGAGGCCCCTCCGTGTGCCAAAAATAGGCCGCAGGCACAGCCGCGCCCAAAAATACCCGCCCGAAGGCCGGGGCGCCAAGTTCGTCCTGCGGAAAAAGGCCACAAAAACGGGTGGGCTATAGCCTTGGGGGGTGGGGCTGGCCAACTTCGTCCGCCGGACTCGGAATGGCGCGAGACCTTGCGAGGCGCCTCCGTGTGCCAAAAATAGGCCGCAGGGACAGCCGCGCCAAAAAATACCTGCCCGAAGGCCGGGGCGCCAAGTTCGTCGAGCGGAAAAAGGCCACAAAAACGGGTGGGCTATAGCCTTGGGGGGTGGGGCTGGCCAACTTCGTCCGCCGGACTCGGAATGGCGCGAGACCTTGCGAGGCGCCTCCGTGTGCCAAAAATAGGCCGCAGGGACAGCCGCGCCAAAAAATACCTGCCCGAAGGCCGGGGCGCCAAGTTCGTCGAGCGGAAAAAGGCCACAAAAACGGGTGGGCTATAGCCTTGGGGGGTTGGGCTGGCCAACATCGTCTGCCGGACTCGGAATGGCGCGAGACTTTGTGAGGCACCTCCGTGTGCCAAAAATAGGCCGCGTACACAGCCGCGGCCAAAAATACCCGCCCGAAGGCCAGGGCGCCAAGTTCGTCCAGCGGAAAAGGCCACAAAAACGGGTGGGCTATAGCCTTGGGGGGTGGGGCTGGCCAACTTCGTCCGCCGGACTCGGAATGGCGCAAGACTTTGTGAGGCGCCTCCGTGTGCCAAAAATAGGCCACGGGCACAGCCGCGCCCAAAAATACCTGCCCGAAGGCCGGGCCACCAAGTTTGTCCTGCGGAAAAAGGCCACAAAAACGGGTGGGCTATAGCCTTGGGGGGTGGGGCTGGCGAACTTCGTCCGCCGGACTCGGAATGGCGCGAGACTTTGCGAGGCGCCGCCGTGCGCCAAAAATAGGCAGCGGGCACAGCCGCGAACAAAAATACCCGCCCGAAGGCCGGGGCGCCAAGTTCGTCCAGCGGAAAAAGGCCACAAAAACGGGTGGGCTATAGCCTTGGGGGGTGGGGCTGGCCAACTTCATCCGCCGGACTCGGAATGGCGCGAGACTTTGCGAGGCGCCTTCGTGTGCCAAAAGTAGGCCGCGGGCACAGCCGCGCCCAAAAATACCCGCCCGAAGGCCGGGGCGCCATATTCGACAAGCGGAAAAAGTCCACAAAAACGGGTGGGCTATAGCCTTGGGGGGTGGGGCTGGCCAACTTCGTCCGCCAAACTCGGAATGGCGCGAGACCTTGCGAGGCCCCTCCGTGTGCCAAAAATAGGCCGAAGGCACAGCCGCGCCCAAAAATACCCGCCCGAAGGCCAGGGCGCCAAGTTCGTCCTGCGGAAAAAGGCCACAAAAACGGGTGGGCTATAGCCTTGGGGGGTGGGGCTGGCTAACTTCGTCCGCCGGACTCGGAATGGTGCGAGACCTTGCGAGGCCCCTCCGTGTGCCAAAAATAGGGCGCGGGCACAGCCGCGCCCAAAAATACCCGCACGAAGGCCGGGGAGCCAAGTTCGTCCAGCGGAAAATGGCCACAAAAACGGGTGGGCTTTTGCCTTGGGGGGTGGGGCTGGCCAACGTCGTCCGCCGGACTCGGAATGGTGCGAGACCTTGCGAGGCGCCTCCGTGTGCCAAAAATAGGCCGCGGGCACAGCCGCGTCCAAAAATACCTACCCGAAGGCCGGGGCGCCAAGTTCGTCCCGCGGAAAAATGCCACAAAAACGGGTGGCCTATAGCCTTAGGGGGTGGGGCAGGCCAACTTCGTCCGCCGGACTCGGACTGGCGCGAGACCTTGCGAGGCGCCTCCGTGTGCCAAAAATAGGCCGCAGGGACAGCCGCGCCCACAAATACCGGCCCGCCGGGCGGGCGCCAAGTTCGTCCTGCGGAAAAAGGCCACAAAAACGGGTGGGCTATAGCCTTGGGGGGTGGGGCTGGCCAACTTCGTCCGCCGGACTCGGAATGGCGCGAGACCTTGCGAGGCGCCTCCGTGTGCCAAAAATAGGCCACAGGGACAGCCGCGCCAAAAAATACCTGCCCGAAGGCCGGGGCGCCAAGTTCGTCGAGCGGAAAAAGGCCACAAAAACGGGTGGGCTATAGCCTTGGGGGGTGGGGCTGGCCAACTTCGTCCGCCGGACTCGGAATGGCGCGAGACCTTGCGAGGCGCCTCCGTGTGCCAAAAATAGGCCGCAGGGACAGCCGCGCCAAAAAATACCTGCCCGAAGGCCGGGGCGCCAAGTTCGTCGAGCGGAAAAAGGCCACAAAAACGGGTGGGCTATAGCCTTGGGGGGTTGGGCTGGCCAACATCGTCTGCCGGACTCGGAATGGCGCGAGACTTTGTGAGGCACCTCCGTGTGCCAAAAATAGGCCGCGTACACAGCCGCGGCCAAAAATACCCGCCCGAAGGCCAGGGCGCCAAGTTCGTCCAGCGGAAAAGGCCACAAAAACGGGTGGGCTATAGCCTTGGGGGGTGGGGCTGGCCAACTTCGTCCGCCGGACTCGGAATGGCGCAAGACTTTGTGAGGCGCCTCCGTGTGCCAAAAATAGGCCACGGGCACAGCCGCGCCCAAAAATACCTGCCCGAAGGCCGGGCCACCAAGTTTGTCCTGCGGAAAAAGGCCACAAAAACGGGTGGGCTATAGCCTTGGGGGGTGGGGCTGGCGAACTTCGTCCGCCGGACTCGGAATGGCGCGAGACTTTGCGAGGCGCCGCCGTGCGCCAAAAATAGGCAGCGGGCACAGCCGCGAACAAAAATACCCGCCCGAAGGCCGGGGCACCAAGTTCGTCCAGCGGAAAAAGGCCACAAAAACGGGTGGGCTATAGCCTTGGGGGGTGGGGCTGGCCAACTTCATCCGCCGGACTCGGAATGGCGCGAGACTTTGCGAGGCGCCTTCGTGTGCCAAAAGTAGGCCGCGGGCACAGCCGCGCCCAACTATACCCGCCCGAAGGCCGGGGCGCCATTTTCGACAAGCGGAAAAAGGCCACAAAAACGGGTGGGCTATAGCCTTGGGGGGTGGGGCTGGCCAACTTCGTCCGCCAAACTCGGAATGGCGCGAGACCTTGCGAGGCCCCTCCGTGTGCCAAAAATAGGCCGAAGGCACAGCCGCGCCCAAAAATACCCGCCCGAAGGCCAGGGCGCCAAGTTCGTCCTGCGGAAAAAGGCCACAAAAACGGGTGGGCTATAGCCTTGGGGGGTGGGGCTGGCTAACTTCGTCCGCCGGACTCGGAATGGTGCGAGACCTTGCGAGGCCCCTCCGTGTGCCAAAAATAGGGCGCGGGCACAGCCGCGCCCAAAAATACCCGCACGAAGGCCGGGGAGCCAAGTTCGTCCAGCGGAAAAAGGCCACAAAAACGGGTGGGCTATAGCCTTGGGGGGTGGGGCTGGCCAACTTCGTCCGCCGGACTCGGAATGGTGCGAGACTTTGCGAGGCGCCTCCGTGTGCCAAAAATAGGCAGCGGGCACAGCCGCGTCCAAAAATACCTACCCGAAGGCCGGGGCGCCAAGTTCGTCCCGCGGAAAAATGCCACAAAAACGGGTGGCCTATAGCCTTAGGGGGTGGGGCAGGCCAACTTCGTCCGCCGGACTCGGAATGGCGCGAGACTTTGCGAGGCCCCTCCGTGTGCCAAAAATAGGCCGCAGGCACAGCCGCGCCCAAAAATACCCGCCCGAAGGCCGGGGCGCCAAGTTCGTCCTGCGGAAAAAGGCCACAAAAACGGGTGGGCTATAGCCTTGGGGGGTGGGGCTGGCCAACTTCGTCCGCCGGACTCGGAATGGCGCGAGACTTTGCGAGGCGCCTCCGTGTACCAAAAATAGGCCGCGGGCACAGCCGCGCCCAAAAATACCCTCCCGAAGGCCGGGGCGCCAAGTTCGTCCAGCGGAAAAAGGCCACAAAAACGGGTGGGCTATAGCCTTGGGGGGTGGGGCTGGCCAACTTCGTCCGCCGGACTCGGAATTGCGCGAGACTTTGCGAGGCGCCTCCGTGTGCCAAAAATAGGCCGCGGGCACAGCCGCGCCCAAAAATACCCGCTCGAAGGCCGGGACGCAAAGTTCGTCCAGCGGAAAAAGCCACAAAAACGGGTGGGCTATAGCCTTGGGGGGTGGGGCTGGCCAACTTCGTCCGCCGGACTCGGAATGGCGCGAGACTTTGCGAGGCACCTCCGTGTGCCAAAAATAGGCTGCGGACACAGCCGCGCCCAAAAATACCCGCCCGAAGGCCGGGGCGCCAAGTTCGTCCAGCGGAAAAAGGTCACAAAAACGGGTGGGCTATAGCCTTGGGGGGTGGGGCTGGCCAACTTCGTCCGCCGGACTCGGAATGGCGCGAGACTTTTTTGAAGCGCCTCCGTGTGCCAAAAATAGGCCGCGGGCACAGCCGCTCCCAAAACTATCCGCCCGAAGGCCGGGGCGCCAAGTTCGTCCAGCGGAAAAAGGCCACAAAAATGGGTGGGCTATAGCCTTGGGGGGTGGGGCTGGCCAACTTCGTCCGCCGGTTTCGGAATGGCGCGAGACTTTGCGAGGCGCCTTCGTGTGCCAAAAATAGGCCAAAGCACACAGTTGCGCACAAAAAATACCCGCCCGAAGGCCGGGGCGCCAAGTTCGTCCAGCGGAAAAAGGCCACAAAAACGGGTGGGCTATAGCCTTGGGGGGTGGGGCTGGCCAACTTCGTCCGCCGGACTCGGAATGGCGCGAGACTTTGCGAGGCGCCACCGTGTACCAAAAATAGGCCGCGGGCACAGCGGGGCCCAAAATACCCGCCCGAAGGCCGGGGCACCAAGTTCATCCAGCGGAAAATGGCCACAAAAACGAGTGGGCTATAGCCTTGGGGGGTAGGGCCGGCCCACTTCGTCCGCCGGACTCGGAAAGGCACGAGACTTTGCGAGGAGCCTCCGTGTGCCAAAAATAGGCCGCGGGACCAGCCGCGGCCAAAAATACCCGCCCGAAGGCCGGGGCGCCAAGTTCGTCCAGCGGAAAAAGGCCACGAAAACGGGTGGGCTATAGCCTTGGGGGGTGGGGCTGGCCAACTTCGTCCGCCGGACTCGAAATGGCGCGAGACTTTGCGAGGTGCCTCCGTGTGCCAAAAATAGGCCGTGGGCACAGCCGCGCCCAAAAATACCCGCTCGAAGGCCGGGACGCAAAGTTCGTCCAGCGGAAAAAGCCACAAAAACGGGTGGGCTATAGCCTTGGGGGGTGGGGCTGGCCAACTTCGTCCGCCGGACTCGGAATGGCGCGAGACTTTGCGAGGCACCTCCGTGTGCCAAAAATAGGCCGCGGACACAGCCGCGCCCAAAAATACCCGCCCGAAGGCCGGGGCGCCAAGTTCGTCCAGCGGAAAAAGGTCACAAAAACGGGTGGGCTATAGCCTTGGGGGGTGGGGCTGGCCAACTTCGTCCGCCGGACTCGGAATGGCGCGAGACTTTTTTGAAGCGCCTCCGTGTGCCAAAAATAGGCCGCGGGCACAGCCGCTCCCAAAAATATCCGCCCGAAGGCCGGGGCGCCAAGTTCGTCCAGCGGAAAAAGGCCACAAAAATGGGTGGGCTATAGCCTTGGGGGGTGGGGCTGGCCAACTTCGTCCGCCGGTTTCGGAATGGCGCGAGACTTTGCGAGGCGCCTTCGTGTGCCAAAAATAGGCCGCGGGCACAGTTGCGCACAAAAATACCCGCCCGAAGGCCGGGGCGCCAAGTTCGTCCAGCGGAAAAAGGCCACAAAAACGGGTGGGCTATAGCCTTGGGGGGTTGGGCTGGCCAACATCGTCTGCCGGACTCGGAATGGCGCGAGACTTTGTGAGGCACCTCCGTGTGCCAAAAATAGGCCGCGTACACAGCCGCGGCCAAAAATACCCGCCCGAAGGCCAGGGCGCCAAGTTCGTCCAGCGGAAAAGGCCACAAAAACGGGTGGGCTATAGCCTTGGGGGGTGGGGCTGGCCAACTTCGTCCGCCGGACTCGGAATGGCGCAAGACTTTGTGAGGCGCCTCCGTGTGCCAAAAATAGGCCACGGGCACAGCCGCGCCCAAAAATACCTGCCCGAAGGCCGGGCCACCAAGTTTGTCCTGCGGAAAAAGGCCACAAAAACGGGTGGGCTATAGCCTTGGGGGGTGGGGCTGGCGAACTTCGTCCGCCGGACTCGGAATGGCGCGAGACTTTGCGAGGCGCCGCCGTGCGCCAAAAATAGGCAGCGGGCACAGCCGCGAACAAAAATACCCGCCCGAAGGCCGGGGCACCAAGTTCGTCCAGCGGAAAAAGGCCACAAAAACGGGTGGGCTATAGCCTTGGGGGGTGGGGCTGGCCAACTTCATCCGCCGGACTCGGAATGGCGCGAGACTTTGCGAGGCGCCTTCGTGTGCCAAAAGTAGGCCGCGGGCACAGCCGCGCCCAAAAATACCCGCCCGAAGGCCGGGGCGCCATATTCGACAAGCGGAAAAAGTCCACAAAAACGGGTGGGCTATAGCCTTGGGGGGTGGGGCTGGCCAACTTCGTCCGCCAAACTCGGAATGGCGCGAGACCTTGCGAGGCCCCTCCGTGTGCCAAAAATAGGCCGAAGGCACAGCCGCGCCCAAAAATACCCGCCCGAAGGCCAGGGCGCCAAGTTCGTCCTGCGGAAAAAGGCCACAAAAACGGGTGGGCTATAGCCTTGGGGGGTGGGGCTGGCTAACTTCGTCCGCCGGACTCGGAATGGTGCGAGACCTTGCGAGGCCCCTCCGTGTGCCAAAAATAGGGCGCGGGCACAGCCGCGCCCAAAAATACCCGCACGAAGGCCGGGGAGCCAAGTTCGTCCAGCGGAAAAAGGCCACAAAAACGGGTGGGCTATAGCCTTGGGGGGTGGGGCTGGCCAACTTCGTCCGCCGGACTCGGAATGGTGCGAGACTTTGCGAGGCGCCTCCGTGTGCCAAAAATAGGCCGCGGGCACAGCCGCGTCCAAAAATACCTACCCGAAGGCCGGGGCGCCAAGTTCGTCCCGCGGAAAAATGCCACAAAAACGGGTGGCCTATAGCCTTAGGGGGTGGGGCAGGCCAACTTCGTCCGCCGGACTCGGAATGGCGCGAGACTTTGCGAGGCCCCTCCGTGTGCCAAAAATAGGCCGCAGGCACAGCCGCGCCCAAAAATACCCGCCCGAAGGCCGGGGCGCCAAGTTCGTCCTGCGGAAAAAGGCCACAAAAACGGGTGGGCTATAGCCTTGGGGGGTGGGGCTGGCCAACTTCGTCCGCCGGACTCGGAATGGCGCGAGACATTGCGAGGCGCCTCCGTGTACCAAAAATAGGCCGCGGGCACAGCCGCGCCCAAAAATACCCTCCCGAAGGCCGGGGCGCCAAGTTCGTCCAGCGGAAAAAGGCCACAAAAACGGGTGGGCTATAGCCTTGGGGGGTGGGGCTGGCCAACTTCGTCCGCCGGACTCGGAATTGCGCGAGACTTTGCGAGGCGCCTCCGTGTGCCAAAAATAGGCCGCGGGCACAGCCGCGCCCAAAAATACCCGCTCGAAGGCCGGGACGCAAAGTTCGTCCAGCGGAAAAAGCCACAAAAACGGGTGGGCTATAGCCTTGGGGGGTGGGGCTGGCCAACTTCGTCCGCCGGACTCGGAATGGCGCGAGACTTTGCGAGGCACCTCCGTGTGCCAAAAATAGGCCAGCGGACACAGCCGCGCCCAAAAATACCCGCCCAAGGCCGGGGCGCCAAGTTCGTCCAGCGGAAAAAGGTCACAAAAACGGGTGGGCTATAGCCTTGGGGGGTGGGGCTGGCCAACTTCGTCCGCCGGACTCGGAATGGCGCGAGACTTTTTTGAAGCGCCTCCGTGTGCCAAAAATAGGCCGCGGGCACAGCCGCTCCCAAAACTATCCGCCCGAAGGCCGGGGCGCCAAGTTCGTCCAGCGGAAAAAGGCCACAAAAATGGGTGGGCTATAGCCTTGGGGGGTGGGGCTGGCCAACTTCGTCCGCCGGTTTCGGAATGGCGCGAGACTTTGCGAGGCGCCTTCGTGTGCCAAAAATAGGCCGCGGGCACAGTTGCGCACAAAAATACCCGCCCGAAGGCCGGGGCGCCAAGTTCGTCCAGCGGAAAATGGCCACAAACATGGGTGGGCTATAGCCTTGGGGGGTGGGGCTGGCCAACTTCGTCCGCCGGACTCGGAATGGCGCGAGACTTTGCGAGGCGCCACCGTGTACCAAAAATAGGCCGCGGGCACAGCCGCGCCCAAAAATACCCGCGCGAAGGCCGGGGCGCCAAGTTCTTCCAGCGGAAAATGGCCCCAAAACGAGTGGGCTATAGCCTTGGGGGTAGGGGCGGCCCACTTCGTCCGCCCGGACTCGGAAAGGCACGAGACTTTGCGAGGAGCCTCCGTGTGCCAAAAATAGGCATGCGGGACCAGCCGCGGCCAAAAATACCCGCCCGAAGGCCGGGGCGCCAAGTTCGTCCAGCGGAAAAAGGCCACGAAAACGGGTGGGCTATAGCCTTGGGGGGTGGGGCTGGCCAACTTCGTCCGCCGGACTCGAAATGGCGCGAGACTTTGCGAGGTGCCTCCGTGTGCCAAAAATAGGCCGTGGGCACAGCCGCGCCCAAAAATACCCGCTCGAAGGCCGGGACGCAAAGTTCGTCCAGCGGAAAAAGCCACAAAAACGGGTGGGCTATAGCCTTGGGGGGTGGGGCTGGCCAACTTCGTCCGCCGGACTCGGAATGGCGCGAGACTTTGCGAGGCACCTCCGTGTGGCAAAAATAGGCCGCGGACACAGCCGCGCCCAAAAATACCCGCCCGAAGGCCGGGGCGCCAAGTTCGTCCAGCGGTAAAAGGTCACAAAAACGGGTGGGCTATAGCCTTGGGGGGTGGGGCTGGCCAACTTCGTCCGCCGGACTCGGAATGGCGCGAGACTTTTTTGAAGCGCCTCCGTGTGCCAAAAATAGGCCGCGGGCACAGCCGCTCCCAAAAATATCCGCCCGAAGGCCGGGGCGCTAAGTTCGTCCAGCGGAAAAAGGCCACAAAAATGGGTGGGCTATAGCCTTGGGGGGTGGGGCTGGCCAACTTCGTCCGCCGGTTTCGGAATGGCGCGAGACTTTGCGAGGCGCCTTCGTGTGCCAAAAATAGGCCGCGGGCACAGTTGCGCACAAAAATACCCGCCCGAAGGCCGGGGCGCCAAGTTCGTCCAGCGGAAAAAGGCCACAAAAACGGGTGGGCTATAGCCTTGGGGGGTGGGGCTGGCCAACTTCGTCCGCCGGACTCGGAATGGCGCGAGACTTTGCGAGGCGCCACCGTGTACCAAAAATAGGCCGCGGGCACAGCCGCGCCCAAAAATACCCGCCCGAAGGCCGGGGCACCAAGTTCATCCAGCGGAAAATGGCCACAAAAACGAGTGGGCTATAGCCTTGGGGGGTAGGGCCGGCCCACTTCGTCCGCCGGACTCGGAAAGGCACGAGACTTTGCGAGGAGCCTCCGTGTGCCAAAAATAGGCCGCGGGACCAGCCGCGGCCAAAAATACCCGCCCGAAGGCCGGGGCGCCAAGTTCGTCCAGCGGAAAAAGGCCACGAAAACGGGTGGGCTATAGCCTTGGGGGGTGGGGCTGGCCAACTTCGTCCGCCGGACTCGAAATGGCGCGAGACTTTGCGAGGTGCCTCCGTGTGCCAAAAATAGGCCGTGGGCACAGCTGCGCCCTAAATCCCACCCGAAGGCCGGGGCGCCAAGTTCGTCCAGCAGAAAAAGGCTACGAAAATGGGTGGGCTATAGCCTTGGAGGGTGGGGCAGGCCGACTTCGTTTGCCGGACTCGGAATGGCGCGAGAATTTCCGAGGCACTTCCGTGTGCCAAAAATAGGCCGCGGGCACAGCCGCGCCCAAAAATACCTGCCCGAAGGCCGGCGCGCCAAGTTCGACCAGCGGAAAAAGGCCACAGAAATGGGTGGGCTATAGCCTTGGGGAGTGGGGCCGGCCGATTTCGTCCGCCGGACTCGGAATGGCACGACACCTTGCGAGGCGCCTCCGTGTGCTAAAAATAGGCCGCGGGCACAGCTGCGCCCAAAAATACCCGCCCGAAGGCCGGGGCGCCAAGTTCGTCCAGCGGAAAAAGGCCACGAAAACGGGTGGGCTATAGCCTTGGGGGGTGGGGCTGGCCAACTTCGTCCGCCGGACTCGAAATGGCGCGAGACTTTGCGAGGCGCCTCCGTGTGCCAAAAATAGGCCGCGGGAACAGCCGCGCCCTAAATTCCCGCCCGGAGGCCGGGGCGCCAAGTTCGTCCAGCGGAAAAAGGCCACGAAAACTGGTGGGCTATAGCCTTGGAGGGTGGGGCTGGCCGACTTCGTCTGCCGGACTCGGAATGGCGCGAGAATTTGCGAGGCACCTCCGTGTGCCAAAAATAGGCCGCGGGCACAGCCGCGCCCAAAAATACCCGCCCGAAGGCCGGCGCGCCAAGTTCGTCCAGCGGAAAAAGCCACAAAACGGGTGGGCTATAGCCTTGGGGGGTGGGGCTGGCCGACTTCGTCCCCCTGACTCGGAATGGCGCGAGACTTTGCGAGGCGCCTCCGTATGGCAAAAATAGGCCGCGGGCAAAGCCACGGCCAAAAATACCCGCCCGAAGGCCGGGGCGCCAAATCCGTCCAGCGGAAAAAGGCCACAAAAACGGGTGGGCTATAGCCTTGGGGGGTGGGGCTGGCAAACTTCGTCCGCCGGACTCGGAATGGCGCGAGACTTTGAGAGGCCCCTCCGTGTGCCAAAAATAGGCCGCGGGCACAGCCGCGCCAAAAAATACCCGCCCGAAGGCCGGGGCGCCAAGTTCGTCCAGTGGAAAAAGACCACAAAAACGGGAGGGCTATAGCCTTGGGGGGTGGGGCTGGCCAACTTCGTCCGCCGGACTCGGAATGGCGCGAGACTTTGCGAGGCACCTCCGTGTACCAAAAATAGGCCGCGGGCACAGCCGCAGCCAAAAATACCCGCCCGAAGGCCGGGGCGCCAAGTTCGTCCAGCGGAAAAAGGCCACAAAAACGGGTGGGCTATAGCCTTGGGGGGTGGGGCTGGCCAACCTCGTCCGCCGGACTCGGACTGGCGCGAGACTTTGCGAGGTGCCTCCGTGTGCCAAAAATAGGCCGCGGGCACAGCCGCGCCCAAAAATACCCGCCCGAAGGCCGGGGCGCCAAGTTCGTCCAGCGGAAAAAGGACACGAAAACGGGTGGGCTATAGCCTTGGGGGGTGGGGCTGGCCAACTTCGTCCGCCGGACTCGAAATGGCGCGAGACTTTGCGAGGTGCCTCCGTGTGCCAAAAATAGGCCGTGGGCACAGCTGCGCCCTAAATCCCACCCGAAGGCCGGGGCGCCAAGTTCGTCCAGCAGAAAAAGGCTACGAAAATGGGTGGGCTATAGCCTTGGAGGGTGGGGCAGGCCGACTTCGTTTGCCGGACTCGGAATGGCGCGAGAATTTCCGAGGCACTTCCGTGTGCCAAAAATAGGCCGCGGGCACAGCCGCGCCCAAAAATACCTGCCCGAAGGCCGGCGCGCCAAGTTCGACCAGCGGAAAAAGGCCACAGAAATGGGTGGGCTATAGCCTTGGGGAGTGGGGCCGGCCGATTTCGTCCGCCGGACTCGGAATGGCACGACACCTTGCGAGGCGCCTCCGTGTGCCAAAAATAGGCCGCGGGCACAGCCGCGCCCAAAAATACCCGTACGAAGGCCGGGGCGCCAAGTTCGTCCAGCGGAAAAAGCCACAAAAACGGGTGGGCTATAGCCTTGGGGGGTGGGGCTGGCCAACTTCGTCCGCCGGACTCGGAATGGCCCGAGACTTTCCGAGGAGCCTCCGTGTGCCAAAAATTGGCCGCGGGCACAGCCGCGCCCAAAAATACCTGCCCGAAGGCCGGGGCGCCAAGTTCGTCCAGCGGAAAAAGGCCACAAAAACGGGTGGGCTATAGCCTTGGGGGGTGGGGCTGGCCGACTTCGTCCGCCGGACCCGGAAGGCGCGAGACTTTGCGAGGCGCCTCCGTGTGCCAAAAATAGGCCGCGGGCACAGCCGCGCCCAAAAATACCCGTACGAAGGCCGGGGCGCCAAGTTCGTCCAGCGGAAAAAGCCACAAAAACGGGTGGGCTATAGCGTTGGGCGGTGGGGCTGGCCAACTTCGTCCGCCGGACTCGGAATGGCGCGAGACTTTGCGAGGCGCCTCCGTGTGCCAAAAATAGGCCGCAGGCACAGCCACGCCCAAAAATACCCGCCCGAAGGCCGGGGCGCCAAGTTCGTCGAGCGGAAAACGGCCACAAAAACGGGTGGGCTATAGCCTTGGGGGGTGGGGCCGGCCAACTTCGTCCGCCAGACTCGGAAAGGCGCGAGAATTTGCGAGGCACCTCCGTGTGCCAAAAATAGGCCGCGGGCACAGCCGCGCCCAAAAATACCCGCCCGAAGGCCGGGGCGCCAAGTACGTCCAGCGGAAAAAGGCCACAAAAACGGGTGGGCTATAGCCTTGGGGGGTGGGTCTGGCCAACTTCGTCCGCCGGACTCGGAATTGCGCGAAACTTTGCGAGGTGCCTCCATGTGCCAAAAATAGGCCGCGGGCACAGCCACGCTAAAAAATACCCGTCCGAAGGCCGGGGCGCCAAGTTCGTCCAGCGCAAAAAGGCCACAAAAACGGGTGGGCTATAGCCTTGGGGGGTGGAGCTGGCCAACTTCTTCCGCCGGACTCGGAATGGCGCGAGACTTTGCGAGGCGCCTCCGTGTACCAAAAATAGGCCGTGGCACAGCCGCGCCCAAAAATATCCGCCCGAAGGCCGGGGCGCCAAGTTCGTCCAGCGGAAAAAGGCCACAAAAATGGGTGGGCAATAGCCTTGGGGGGTGGGGCCGGCCAACTTCGTCCGCCGGACTCAGAATGGCGCGAGACTTTGCGAGGCACCTCCGTGTGCCAAAAATAGGCCGCGGACACAGCCGCGCCCAAAAATACACGCCCGAATGCCGCGGCGCCAAGTTCGTCCAGCGGAAAAAGGCCACAAAAACGGGCGGGCTATAGCCTTGGGGGGTGGGGCTGGCCGACTTCGTCCGCCGGACTCGGAATGGCGCGACACTTTGCGAGTCATCTCCGTGTGCCAAAAATAGGCCGCGGGTAAAGCCTCGCCAAAAAATACCCGCCCGAAGGCCGGGGCGCCAAGTTCGTCCAGCGCAAAAAGGCCACAAAAACGGGTGGGCTATAGCCTTGGGGGGTGGGGCTGGCCAACTTCGTCCACCGGACTCGGAATGGCGCGAGACTTTGCGAGGTGCCTCCGTGTGCCAAAAATAGGCCGCGGGCACAGCCGCGCAGAAAAATACCCGCCTGAAGGCCGTGGCGCCAAGTTCGTCCAGCGGAAAAAGGCCACAAAAACGGGTGGGCAATAGCCTTGGGGGGTGGGGCCGGCCAACTTCGTCCGCCGGACTCAGAATGGCGCGAGACTTTGCGAGGCGCCTCCGTGTTCCAAAAATAGGCTGCGGGCACAGCCGCGCCCAAAAATACCTGCCCGAAGGCCGCGGCGCCAAGTTCGTTCTGCGGAAAAAGGCCACAAAAACGGGCGGGCTATAGCCTTGGGGGGTGGGGCTGGCCGACTTCGTCCGCCGGACTCGGAATGGCGCGAGACTTTGCGAGGCATCTCCATGTGCCAAAAATAGGCCGCGGGCACAGCCGCGCCAAAAAATACCCGCCCGAAGGCCGGGGCGCCAAGTTCGTCCAGCGGAAAAAGGCCACAAAAACGGGTGGGCTATAGCCTTGGGGGGTGGGGCTGGCCTACTTCGTCCGCCGGACCCGGAATGGCGCGAGACTTTGCGAGGCGCCTCCGTGTGCCAAAAATAGGCCGCGGGCACAGCCGCGCCCAAAAATACCCGTACGAAGGCCGGGGCGCCAAGTTCGTCCAGCGGAAAAAGCCACAAAAACGGGTGGGCTATAGCGTTGGGCGGTGGGGCTGGCCAACTTCGTCCGCCGGACTCGGAATGGCGCGAGACTTTGCGAGGCGCCTCCGTGTGCCAAAAATAGGCCGCAGGCACAGCCACGCCTAAAATACCCGCCCAAGGCCGGGGCGCCAAGTTCGTCGAGCGGAAAACGGCCACAAAAACGGGTGGGCTATAGCCTTGGGGGGTGGGGCCGGCCAACTTCGTCCGCCAGACTCGGAAAGGCGCGAGAATTTGCGAGGCACCTCCGTGTGCCAAAAATAGGCCGCGGGCACAGCCGCGCACAAAAATACCCGCCCGAAGGCCGTGGCGCCAAGTTCGTCCAGCGGAAAAAGGCCACAAAAACGGGTGGGCTAGAGCCTTGGGGGGTGGGGCTGGCCAACTTCGTCCGCCGGACTCGGAATGGTGCGACACTTTGCGAGGCGCCTCCGTGTGCCAAAAATAGACCGCGGGCACAGCCGCGCCCAAAAATACCCGCCCGAAGGCCGGGGCGCCAAGTTCGTCCAGCGGAAAAAGACCACAAAAATTGGTGGGCTATAGCCTTGGGGGGTGGGGCTGGCCAACTTCGTCCGCCGGACTCGGAATGGCGCGAGACTTTCCGAGGCACCTCCGTGTGCCAAAAATAGGCCGCGGGCACAGCCGCACCCAAAAATACCCGCCCGAAGGCCGGGGCGCCAAGTTCGTCCAGCGGAAAAAGGCCACAAAAACGGGTGGGCCATAGCATTGGGGGGTGGGGCTGGCCAACTTCGTCCGCCGGACTCGGAATGGCTCGAGACTTTGTGAGGCACCTCCGTGTGCCAAAAATAGGCCGCGGTCACAGTCGCGCCCAAAAATACCCGCCCGAAGGCCGGGGAGCCAAGTTCGTCCAGCGGAAAAGTGCCAGAAAAACGGGTGGGCTATAGCCTTGGGGGGTGGGGCTGGCCAACTACGTCCGCCGGACTCAGAATGGCGCGAGACTTTGCGAGGCGCCTCCGTGTACCAAAAATAGGCCGCGAGCACAGCCGCACCCAAAAATACCCGCCCGAAGGCCGGGGAGCCAAGTTCGTCCAGCGGAAAAGTGCCACAAAAACGGGTGGGCAATAGCCTTGGGGGGTGGGGCTGGCCAACTTCGTCCGCCGGACTCAGAATGGCGCGAGACTTTGCGAGGCACCTCCGTGTGCCAAAAATAGGCCGCGGGCACAGCCGCGCCTAAAAATACCCGCCCGAAGGCCGGGGCACCAAGTTCGTCCAGCGGAAAAAGGCCACAAAAACGGGTGGGCTATAGCCTTGGGGGGTGGGGCTGGCCAACATCGTCCGCCGGACTCGGAATGGCGCGAGACTTTCCGAGGCACCTCTGTGTGCCAAAAATAGGCCGCGGGCACAGTCTTACCCAAAAATACCCGCCCGAAGGCCGGGGCGCCAACTTCGTCCAGCGGAAAAAGGCCACAAAAACGGGTGGGCTATAGCCTTGGGGGGTGGGGCTGGCCAACTTCGTCCGCCGGACTCGGAATGGTGCGAGACTTTACGAGGCACCTCCGTGTGCCAAAACTAGTCCGCGGGCACAGCCGCGCCCAAAAATACCCGCCCGAAGGCCGGGGCGCCAAGTTCGTCCAGCGGAAAAAGGCCACAAAAACGGGTGGGCTATAACATTGGGGGGTGGGGCTGGCCCACTTCGTCCGCCGGACTCGGAATGGCGCGAGACTTTGTGAGGCACCTCCGTGTGCCAAAAATAGGCCGCGGGCATAGCCGCGCATAACAATACCCGCCCGAAGGCCGGGGCGCCAAGTTCGTCCAGCGGAAAAAGGCCACAAAAACGGGTGGGCTATAGCCTTGGGGGGTGGGGCTGGCCAACTTCGTCCGCCGGACTCGGAATGGCGCGAGACTTTACGAGGTGCCTCCATGTGCCAAAAATAGGCCGCGGGCACAGCCGCGCCCAAAAATACCCGCCCGAAGGCCGGGGCGCCAAGTTCGTCCAGCGGAAAAAGGCCACAAAAACGGGTGGGCTATAGCATTGGGGGGTGGGGCTGGCCAACTTCGTCCGCCGGACTCGGAATGGCTCGAGACTTTGTGAGGCACCTCCGTGTGCCAAAAATAGGCCGCGGTCACAGTCCCGCCCAAAAATACCCGCCCGAAGGCCGGGGCGCCAAGTTCGTCCAGCGGAAAAAGGCCACAAAAACGGGTGGGCTATAGCCTTGGGGGGTGGGGCTGGCCAACTTCGTCCGCCGGACTCAGAATGGCGCGAGACTTTGCGAGGCGCCTCCGTGTACCAAAAATAGGCCGCGGGCACAGCCGCACCCAAAAATACCCGCCCGAAGGCCGGGGAGCCAAGTTCGTCCAGCGGAAAAGTGCCAGAAAAACGGGTGGGCTATAGCCTTGGGGGGTGGGGCTGGCCAACTTCGTCCGCCGGACTCGGAATGGCGCGAGACTTTGCGAGGCACCTCCGTGTGCCAAAAATAGGTCGCGGGCACAGCCGCGCCTAAAAATACCCGCCCGAAGGCATGGGGAACCAAGTTCGTCCAGCGGAAAAAGGCCACAAAAACGGGTGGGCTATAGCCTTGGGGGGTGGGGCTGGCCAACTTCGTCCGCCGGACTCGGAATGGCGCGAGACTTTGCGAGGCATCTCCGTGTGCCAAAAATAGGCCGCGGGCACAGCCTAGCCCAAAAATACCCGCCCGAAGGCCGGGGCGCCAAGTTCGTCCAGCGGAAAAAGGCCACAAAAATTGGTGGGCTATAGCCTTGGGGGGTGGGGCTGGCCAACTTCGTCCGCCGGACTCGGAATGGCGCGAGACTTTCCGAGGCGCCTCCGTGTGCCAAAAATAGGCCGTGGGCACAGCCGCACCCAAAAATACCCGCCCAAAGGCCGGGGCGCCAAGTTCGTCCAGCGGAAAAAGGCCACAAAAACGGGTGGGCTATATAGCCTTGGGGGGTGGGGCTGGCCAACTTCGTCCGCCGGACTCGGAATGGCGCGAGACTTTGCGAGGGGCCTCGGTGCGCCAAAAATAGGCCACGGGCACAGCCGCGCCCAAAAATAACCGCCCGAAGGCCGGGGCGCCAAGTTCGTCCAGCGGAAAAAGGCCACAAAAAGGGGTGGGCTATAGCCTTTGGGTGTGGGGCTGGCCAACTTCGTCCGCCGGACTCGGAATGGCGCGAGAATTTTTGAGGAGCTTCTGTGTCCCAAAAATAGGCCGCGGGCTCAGCCGCGCCCAAAAATAACCTCTCGAAGGCCGGGGCGCCAAGTTCGTCCACCGGAAAAAGGCCACAAAAACGGGTGGCCTATAGGCTTGGGGTGTGGGGCTGGCCAACTTCGTCAACCAGACTCGGAATGGCGCGAGACTTTGCGAGCGGCCTCCATGTGCCAAAAATAGGTCGTGGGCAAAGCTGCGCCCAAAAATAACCGCCCAAAGGCCGGGGCGCAAAGTTCGTCCAGCGGAAAAAGGCCACAAAAACGGGTGGGCTGTAGCCTTGGGGGGTGGGGCTGACCAACTTCGTCCGCCGGACTCGGAATGGCGCAAGACCTTGCGAGGGGCCTCCGTGTGCCTAAAAAAGGCCGGGGCACAGCCGCGCCCAAAAATAACCGCCCGATGGCCGGGGCGCCAAGTTCGTCCAGCGGAAAAAGGCCACAAAAACGGTTGGGCATAGCCTTGGGGGGTGGGGCTGGCCAACTTCGTCCGCCGGACTCGGAATGGCACGAGACTTTGCGAGGGGCCTTCGTGCGCCAAAAATAGGCCGCGGGCACAGCCGCACCCAAAAATAACTGCCCGAAGGCCGGGGCGCCAAGTTCGTTCAGCGGAAAAAGGCCACAAAAACGGGTGGGCTATAGCCTTGGGGTGTGGGGCTGGCCAACTTCGTCCGCCGGACTCGGAATTGCGCGGGACTTTGCGAGGGGCCTCCGTGTGCCAAAACTAAGCCACAGGCACAGCCGCGCCAAAAAATAACCGGCCAAAGGCCGGGGCGCCAAGTTCGTCCAGCTGAAAAAGGCCACAAAAACGGTTGGGCTATAGCCTTGGGGGGTGGGGCTGGCCAACTTCGTTCGCCGCACTCGGAATGGCGCGAGACTTTGCGAGGGGCCTCTGTGTGCCAAAAATAGGCCGTGGGCACAGCCGCGCCCAAAAATAACCACCCGAAGGCCGGGGCGCCAAGTTCGTCCAGCGGAAAAAGGCCACAAAAACGGGTGTGCTATAGCCTTGGGGCGTGGGGCTGGCCAACTTCGTCCGCCGGACTCGGAATGGCGCGAGTCTTTGCGAGGGGCCTCCGTGTGTCAAAATAGGCCATGGGCACAGCCGCGCCCAAAAATAACCGCCCGAAGGCCGGAGCGCCACCTTCGTCGACAAAAACGGGTGGGCTATAGCCTTGGGGGGTGGGGCTGGCCAACTTCGTCCGCTGGACTCGGAATGGTGCGAGGGATTACGAGGGCCCTCCGTGTGCCAAAAATAGGCCGCGGGCACAGCCGCGCCCAAAAATAATCACCCGAAGGCCGGGGCGCCAAGTTCGTCCAGCGGAAAAAGGCCACAAAAACGGGTGGGCTATAGCCTCTGGGGGTGGGGCTGGCCAACTTCGTCCGCCGCTCTCAGAATGGCGCGAGACTTTGAGAGTGGCTCCGTGTGCCAAAAATAGGCCGTGGACACAGCCGCGCCCAAAAATAACCCCCCGAAGGCCGGGGCGCCAAGTTCGTCCTGCGGAAAAAGGCCACAAAAACGGGTGGGCTATAGCCTCGGGGGGTGGGGCTGGCCGACTTCGTCCGCCGGACTCGGAATGGTGCGAGGCTTTACGAGCGGCCTCCGTGTGCCAAAACTAGGCCGCGGGCACAGCCGCGCCCAAAAATACCCGCCTGAAGGCCGGGGCGCCAAGTTCGTCGAGCGGAAAAAGGCCACAAAAACGGGTGGGCTATAGCCTTGGGGGGTGGGGCTGGCCAACTTCGTCCGCCGGACTCAGAATGGCACGAGACTTTGCGAGGCGCCTCCGTGTACCAAAAATAGGCCGGGGGCACAGCCGCGCCCAAAAATACCGGCCCGAAGGCCGGGGCGCCAACTTCGTCCAGCGGAAAAAGGCCACAAAAACGGGTGGGCTATAGCCTTGGGGGGTGGGGCTGGCCAACTTCGTCCGCCGGACTCAGAATGGCGCGAGACTTTGCGAGGCGCCTCCGTGTACCAAAAATAGGCCGCGGGCACAGCCGCACCCAAAAATACCCGCCCGAAGGCCGGGGAGCCAAGTTCGTCCAGCGGAAAAGTGCCAGAAAAACGGGTGGGCTATAGCCTTGGGGGGTGGGGCTGGCCAACTTCGTCCGCCGGACTCGGAATGGCGCGAGACTTTGCGAGGCACCTCCGTGTGCCAAAAATAGGTCGCGGGCACAGCCGCGCCTAAAAATACCCGCCCGAAGGCATGGGGAACCAAGTTCGTCCAGCGGAAAAAGGCCACAAAAACGGGTGGGCTATAGCCTTGGGGGGTGGGGCTGGCCAACTTCGTCCGCCGGACTCGGAATGGCGCGAGACTTTGCGAGGCATCTCCGTGTGCCAAAAATAGGCCGCGGGCACAGCCTAGCCCAAAAATACCCGCCCGAAGGCCGGGGCGCCAAGTTCGTCCAGCGGAAAAAGGCCACAAAAACGGGTGGGCTATAGCCTTGGGGGGTGGGGCTGGCCAACTTCGTCCGCCGGACTCGGAATGGCGCGAGACTTTCCGAGGCGCCTCCGTGTGTGCCAAAAATAGGCCGTGGGCACAGCCGCACCCAAAATACCCGCCCAAAGGCCGGGCGCCAAGTTCGTCCAGCGGAAAAAGGCCACAAAAACGGGTGGGCTATATAGCCTTGGGGGGTGGGGCTGGCCAACTTCGTCCGCCGGACTCGGAATGGCGCGAGACTTTGCGAGGGGCCTCGGTGCGCCAAAAATACGCCACGGGCACAGCCGCGCCCAAAAATAACCGCCCGAAGGCCGGGGCGCCAAGTTCGTCCAGCGGAAAAAGGCCACAAAAAGGGGTGGGCTATAGCCTTTGGGTGTGGGGCTGGCCAACTTCGTCCGCCGGACTCGGAATGGCGCGAGAATTTTTGAGGAGCTTCTGTGTCCCAAAAATAGGCCGCGGGCTCAGCCGCGCCCAAAAATAACCTCTCGAAGGCCGGGGCGCCAAGTTCGTCCACCGGAAAAAGGCCACAAAAACGGGTGGCCTATAGGCTTGGGGTGTGGGGCTGGCCAACTTCGTCAACCAGACTCGGAATGGCGCGAGACTTTGCGAGCGGCCTCCATGTGCCAAAAATAGGTCGTGGGCAAAGCTGCGCCCAAAAATAACCGCCCAAAGGCCGGGGCGCAAAGTTCGTCCAGCGGAAAAAGGCCACAAAAACGGGTGGGCTGTAGCCTTGGGGGGTGGGGCTGACCAACTTCGTCCGCCGGACTCGGAATGGCGCAAGACCTTGCGAGGGGCCTCCGTGTGCCTAAAAAAGGCCGGGGCACAGCCGCGCCCAAAAATAACCGCCCGATGGCCGGGGCGCCAAGTTCGTCCAGCGGAAAAAGGCCACAAAAACGGTTGGGCTATAGCCTTGGGGGGTGGGGCTGGCCAACTTCGTCCGCCGGACTCGGAATGGCACGAGACTTTGCGAGGGGCCTTCGTGCGCCAAAAATAGGCCGTGGGCACAGCCGCGCCCAAAAATAACCACCCGAAGGCCGGGGCGCCAAGTTCGTCCAGCGGAAAAAGGCCACAAAAACGGGTGTGCTATAGCCTTGGGGCGTGGGGCTGGCCAACTTCGTCCGCCGGACTCGGAATGGCGCGAGTCTTTGCGAGGGGCCTCCGTGTGTCAAAATAGGCCATGGGCACAGCCGCGCCCAAAAATAACCGCCCGAAGGCCGGAGCGCCACCTTCGTCGACAAAAACGGGTGGGCTATAGCCTTGGGGGGTGGGGCTGGCCAACTTCGTCCGCCGGACTCGGAATGGTGCGAGGGATTACGAGGGCCCTCCGTGTGCCAAAAATAGGCCGCGGGCACAGCCGCGCCCAAAAATAATCACCTGAAGGCCGGGGCGCCAAGTTCGTCCAGCGGAAAAAGGCCACAAAAACGGGTGGGCTATAGCCTCTGGGGGTGGGGCTGGCCAACTTCGTCCGCCGCTCTCAGAATGGCGCGAGACTTTGAGAGTGGCTCCGTGTGCCAAAAATAGGCCGTGGACACAGCCGCGCCCAAAAATAACCCCCCGAAGGCCGGGGCGCCAAGTTCGTCCTGCGGAAAAAGGCCACAAAAACGGGTGGGCTATAGCCTCGGGGGGTGGGGCTGGCCAACTTCGTCCGCCGGACTCGGAATGGTGCGAGGCTTTACGAGCGGCCTCCGTGTGCCAAAACTAGGCCGCGGGCACAGCCGCGCCCAAAAATACCCGCCTGAAGGCCGGGGCGCCAAGTTCGTCGAGCGGAAAAAGGCCACAAAAACGGGTGGGCTATAGCCTTGGGGGGTGGGGCTGGCCAACTTCGTCCGCCGGACTCAGAATGGCACGAGACTTTGCGAGGCGCCTCCGTGTACCAAAAATAGGCCGGGGGCACAGCCGCGCCCAAAAATACCGGCCCGAAGGCCGGGGCGCCAACTTCGTCCAGCGGAAAAAGGCCACAAAAACGGGTGGGCTATAGCCTTGGGGGGTGAGGCTGGCGCACTTCGTCCGCCGGACTCGGAATGTCGCGAGACTTTGCGAGGCGACTCCGTGTTCCAAAAATATGCCGCGGTCACAGCCGCGTCCAAAAATACCCACCTGAAGGCCGGGGCGCCAAGTTCGTCCAGCGGAAAAAGGCCACAAAAACGGGAGGGCTATAGCCTTGGGGGGTGGGGCTGGCCAACTTCGTCCGCCGGACTCGGAATGGCGCGAGACTTTCCGAGGTGCCTCCGTGTGCCAAAAATCGGCCGCGGGCACAGCCGCGCCCAAAAATACCCGCCCGAAGGCCGGGGCGCCAAGTTCGTCCAGCGGAAAAAGTCCACAAAAACGGGTGGGCTATAGCGTTGGGGGGTGGGGCTGGCCAACTTCGTCCGCCGGACTCGGAATGGCTCGAGACTTTGCGAGGTGCCTCCGTGTTCCAAAAATCGGCCGCGGGCACAGCCGCGCCCAAAAATACCCGCCCGAAGGCCGGGGCGCCCAGTTCGTCCAGCGGAAAAAATCCACAAAAACGGGTGGGCTATAGCGTTGGGGGGTGGGGCTGGCCAACTTCGTCCGCCGGACTCGGAATGGCGCGAGACTTTACGAGGCGCCTCCGTGTGGCAAAAATAGGCCGCGGGAACAGCCGCGCCCAAAAATACCCGTCCGAAGGCCGGGGCAACAAGTTCGTCTAGCGGAAAAAGGCCACAAAAACGGGTGGGCTATAGCCTTGGGGGGTGGGGCTGGCCCACTTCGTCCGCCGGACTCGGAATGGCACGAGACTTTGTAAGGCACCACCGTGTGCCAAAAATAGGCCGCAGGCACAGCCGCACCAAAAAATACCCGCCCGAAGGCCGGGGCGCCAAGTTCGTCCAGCGGAAAAAGGCCACAAAAACGGGTGGGCTATAGCCTTGGGGGGTGGGGCTGGCCAACTTCGTCCGCCGGACTAGGAATGGCGTGAGACTTTGCGAGGCACCTCCGTGTGCCAAAAATAGGCCGCGGGCACAGCCGCGCCCAAAAATACCCACCCGAAGGCCGGGGCGCCAAGTTCGTCTAGCGGAAAAAGGCCACAAAAACGGGTGGGTTATAGCCTTGGGGGGTGGGGCTGGCCCACTTCGTCCGCCAGACTCGGAATTGCGCGAGACTTTGCGAGGCACCTCCGTGTGCCAAAAATAGGCCGCGGGCACAGCCGCGCCAAAAAATACCCGCCCGAAGGCCGGGCCGCCAAGTTCGTCCAGTGGAAAAAGGCCACAAAAACGGGTGGGCTATCGCCTTGGGGGGTGGGGCTGGCCAACTTCGTCCGCCGGACTCGGATAGGCGCGAGACTTTGCGAGGCACCTCCGTGTGCCAAAAATAGGCCGCGGGCACAGCCGCGCCCAAGAATACCCGCCCGAAGGCCGGGGCGCCAAGTTCGTCCAGCGGAAAAAGGCCACAAAAACGGGTGGGCTATAGCCTTGGGGGGTGGGGCTGGCCAACTTCGTGCGCCGGACTCGGAATAGCACGAGACTTTGCGAGGCACCTCCGTGTGCCAAAAATAGGCCGCGGGCACAGCCACACCCAAAAATACCCGCACGAAGGCCGGGGCGCCAAGTTAGTCCAGCGGAAAAAGGCCACAAAAACTGGTGGGCTATAGCCTTGGGGGTGGGGCTGGCCAACTTCGTCCGCCGGACTCCGAATGGAGCGAGACTTTGCGAGGCGCCTCCGTGTGCCAAAAATAGGCCGCGGCCACAGCCGCACCCAAAAATACCCGCCCGAAGGCTGGGGCGCCAAGTTCGTCCAGCGGAAAAAGGCCACAAAAACGGGTGGGCTATAGCCTTGGGGGGTGGGGCTGGCCAACTTCGTCCGCCGGACTCGGAATTGCGTGAGACTTTGCGAGGCGCCTCCGTGTGCCAAAAATAGGCCGCGGGCACAGCCGCGCCAAAAAATACCCGCCCGAAGGCCGGGGCGCCAAGTTCGTCCAGTGGAAAAAGGCCACAAAAACGGGTGGGCTATCGCCTTGGGGGGTGGGGCTGGCCAACTTCGTGCGCCGGACTCGGATTGGCGCGAGACTTTGCGAGGCGCCTCCGTGTGCCAAAAATAGGCTGCGGACACAGCCGCGCCCAAAAATACCTGCCCGAAGGCCGGGGCGCCAAGTTCGTCCAGCGGAAAAAGGCCACAAAAACGGGTGGGCTATAGCCTTGGGGGGTGGGGCTGGCCAACTTCGTGCGCCGGACTCGGAATAGCCGAGACTTTGTGAGGCACCTCCGTGTGCCAAAAATAGGCCGCGGGCACAGCCACGCCCAAAAATACCCGCACGAAGGCCGGGGCGCCAAGTTAGTCCAGCGGAAAAAGGCCACAAAAACGGGTGGGCTATAGCCTTGGGGGTGGGGCTGGCCAACTTCGTCCGCCGGACTCCGAATGAGGCGAGACTTTGCGAGGCGCCTCCGTGTGCGAAAAATAGGCCGCGGCCACAGCCGCGCCCAAAAATACCCGCCCGAAGGCCGGGGCGCCAAGTTCGTCCAGCGGTAAAAGGCCACAAAACCGGGTGGGCTATTGCCTTGGGGGGTGGGGCTGGCCAACTTCGTCCGCCGGACTCGGAATTGCGCGAGACTTTGCGATGCGCCTCCGTGTGCCAAAAATAGGCCGCGGGCACAGCCGCGCCCAAAAATACCCGCCCGAAGGCCGGGGCGCCAAGTTCGTCCAGCGGAAAAAGGCCGCAAAAACGGGTGGGCTATAGCCTTGGGGGGTGGGGCTGGCCAACTTCGTCCGCCGGACTCGGAATGGTGCGAGACTTTGCGAGCCGCCTCCGTGTTCCAAAAATAGGCCACGGGCACAGGCGCGCCCAAAAATACCCGCCCGAAGGCCGGGGCGCCAAGTTCGTCCAGCGGAAAAAGGCCACAAAAACGGGTGGGTTATAGCCTTTGGGGGTGGGGCTGGCCAACTTCGTGCGCCGGACTCGGAATAGCGCGAGACTTTGCGAGGCACCTCCGTGTGCCAAAAATAGGCCGCGGGCACAGCCACGCCCAAAAATACCCGCACGAAGGCCGGGGCGCCAAGTTAGTCCAGCGGAAAAAGGCCACAAAAACGGGTGGGCTATAGCTTTGGGGGTGGGGCTGGCCAACTTCGTCCGCCGGACTCCGAATGGAGCGAGACTTTGCGAGGCGCCTCCGTGTGCCAAAAATAGGCCGCGGACACAGCCGCGCCCAAAAATACCTGCCCGAAGGCCGGGGCGCCAAGTTCGTCCAGCGGAAAAAGGCCACAAAAACGGGTGGGCTATCGCCTTGGGGGGTGGGGCTGGCCAACTTCGTCCGCCGGACTCGGATTGGCGCGAGACTTTGCGAGGCGCCTCCGTGTGCCAAAAATAGGCTGCGGACACAGCCGCGCCCAAAAATACCTGCCCGAAGGCCGGGGCGCCAAGTTCGTCCAGCGGAAAAAGGCCACAAAAACGGGTGGGCTATAGCCTTGGGGGGTGGGGCTGGCCAACTTCGTGCGCCGGACTCGGAATAGCCGAGACTTTGTGAGGCACCTCCGTGTGCCAAAAATAGGCCGCGGGCACAGCCACGCCCAAAAATACCCGCACGAAGGCCGGGGCGCCAAGTTAGTCCAGCGGAAAAAGGCCACAAAAACGGGTGGGCTATAGCCTTGGGGGTGGGGCTGGCCAACTTCGTCCGCCGGACTCCGAATGAGGCGAGACTTTGCGAGGCGCCTCCGTGTGCGAAAAATAGGCCGCGGCCACAGCCGCGCCCAAAAATACCCGCCCGAAGGCCGGGGCGCCAAGTTCGTCCAGCGGAAAAAGGCCACAAAAACGGGTGGGCTATAGCCTTGGGGGGTGGGGCTGGCCAACTTCGTCCGCCGGACTCGGAATTGCGCGAGACTTTGCGATGCGCCTCCGTGTGCCAAAAATAGGCCGCGGGCACAGCCGCGCCCAAAAATACCCGCCCGAAGGCCGGGGCGCCAAGTTCGTCCAGCGGAAAAAGGCCGCAAAAACGGGTGGGCTATAGCCTTGGGGGGTGGGGCTGGCCAACTTCGTCCGCCGGACTCGGAATGGTGCGAGACTTTGCGAGCCGCCTCCGTGTTCCAAAAATAGGCCACGGGCACAGGCGCGCCCAAAAATACCCGCCCGAAGGCCGGGGCGCCAAGTTCGTCCAGCGGAAAAAGGCCACAAAAACGGGTGGGTTATAGCCTTGGGGGGTGGGGCTGGCCAACTTCGTGCGCCGGACTCGGAATAGCGCGAGACTTTGCGAGGCACCTCCGTGTGCCAAAAATAGGCCGCGGGCACAGCCACGCCCAAAAATACCCGCACGAAGGCCGGGGCGCCAAGTTAGTCCAGCGGAAAAAGGCCACAAAAACGGGTGGGCTATAGCTTTGGGGGTGGGGCTGGCCAACTTCGTCCGCCGGACTCCGAATGGAGCGAGACTTTGCGAGGCGCCTCCGTGTGCCAAAAATAGGCCGCGGACACAGCCGCGCCCAAAAATACCTGCCCGAAGGCCGGGGCGCCAAGTTCGTCCAGCGGAAAAAGGCCACAAAAACGGGTGGGCTATCGCCTTGGGGGGTGGGGCTGGCCAACTTCGTCCGCCGGACTCGGATAGGCGCGAGACTTTGCGAGGCACCTCCGTGTGCTGTGGGCCAGGCCGCGGGCACAGCCGCACCCAAGAATACCCGCCCGAAGGCCGGGGCGCCAAGTTCGTCCAGCGGAAAAAGGCCACAAAAACGGGTGGGCTATAGCCTTGGGGGGTGGGGCTGGCCAACTTCGTGCGCCGGACTCGGAATAGCGCGAGACTTTACGAGGCACCTCCGTGTGCCAAAAATAGGCCACGGGCACAGCCACGCCCAAAAATACCCGCACGAAGGCCGGGGCGCCAAGTTAGTCCAGCGGAAAAAGGCCACAAAAACGGGTGGGCTATAACCTTGGGGGTGGGGCTGGCCAACTTCGTCCGCCGGACTCCGAATGGAGCGAGACTTTGCGAGGCGCCTCCGTGTGCCAAAAATAGGCCGCGGCCACAGCCGCGCCCAAAAATACCCGCCCGAAGGCCGGGGCGCCAAGTTCGTCCAGCGGAAAAAGGCCACAAAAACGGGTGGGCTATAGCCTTGGGGGGTGGGGCTGGCCAACTTCGTCCGCCGGACTCGGAATTGCGCGAGACTTTGCGAGGCGCCTCCGTGTGCCAAAAATAGGCTGCGGGCACAGCCGCGCCAAAAAATACCCGCCCGAAGGCCGGGGCGCCAAGTTCGTCCAGTGGAAAAAGGCCACAAAAACGGGTGGGCTAACGCCTTGGGGGGTGGGGCTGGCCAACTTCGTGCGCCGGACTCGGATTGGCGCGAGACTTTGCGAGGCGCCTCCGTGTGCCAAAAATAGGCCGCGGTCACAGCCGCGCCCAAAAATACCTGCCCGAAGGCCGGGGCGCCAAGTTCGTCCAGCGGAAAAAGGCCACAAAAACGGGTGGGCTATAGCCTTGGGGGGTGGGGCTGGCCAACTTCGTGCGCCGGACTCGGAATAGCGCGAGACTTTGCGAGGCACCTCCGTGTGCCAAAAATAGGCCGCGGGCACAGCCACGCCCAAAAATACCCGCACGAAGGCCGGGGCGCCAAGTTAGTCCAGCGGAAAAAGGCCAGAAAAACGGGTGGGCTATAGCCTTGGGGGTGGGGCGGGCCAACTTCGTCCGCCGGACTCCGAATGGAGCGAGACTTTGCGAGGCGCCTCCGTGTGCCAAAAATAGGCCGCGGCCACAGGCGCGCCCAAAAATACCCGCCCGAAGGCCGGGGCGCCAAGTTCGTCCAGCGGAAAAAGGCCACAAAAACGGGTGGGCTATAGCCTTGGGGGGTGGGGCTGGCCAACTTCGTCCGCCGGACTCGGAATTGCGCGAGACTTTGCGATGCGCCTTCGTGTGCCAAAAATAGGCCGCGGGCACAGCCGCGCCCAAAAATACCCGCCCGAAGGCCGGGAGCCAAGTTCGTCCAGCGGAAAAAGGCCACAAAAACGGGTGGGCTATAGCCTTGGGGGGTGGGGCTGGCCAACTTCGTCCGCCGGACTCGGAATGGCGCGAGACTTTGCGAGCCGCCTCCGTGTTCCAAAAATAGGCCGCGGGCACAGGCGCGCCCAAAAATACCCGCCCGAAGGCCGGGGCGCCAAGTTCGTCCAGCGGAAAAAGGGCACAAAAACGGGTGGGCTATAGCCTTGGGGGGTGGGGCTGGCCAACTTCGTCCGCCGGACTCGGAATGGCGTGAGACTTTGCGAGGCACCTCCGTGTGCCACAAATAGGCCGCGGGCACAGCCGCGCCCAAAATTACCCACCCGAAGGCCGGGGCGCCAAGTTCGTCTAGCGGAAAAAGGCCACAAAAACGGGTGGGTTATAGCCTTGGGGGGTGGGGCTGGCCCACTTCGTCCGCCAGACTCGGAATTGCGCGAGACTTTGCGAGGCGCCTCCGTGTGCTGGGGGGCCAGGCCGCGGGCACAGCCGCGCCAAAAATTACCCGCCCGAAGGCCGGGGCGCCAAGTTCGTCCAGTGGAAAAAGGCCACAAAAACGGGTGGGCTATCGCCTTGGGGGGTGGGGCTGGCCAACTTCGTCCGCCGGACTCGGATAGGCGCGAGACTTTTGCGAGGCGCCTCCGTGTGCCAAAAATAGGCCGCGGACACAGCCGCGCCCAAAAATACCCGCCCGAAGGCCGGTGCGCCACGTTCGTCCAGCGGTAAAAGGCCACAAAAACGGGTGGGCTATAGCCTTGGGGGGTGGGGCTGGCCCACTTCGTCCGCCGAACTCGGAATGGCGCGAGACTTTGCGAGGTGCCTCCGTGTGCCAATAATAGGCCGCGGGCACAGCCGCGCCCAAAAATACCCGCCCGAAGGACGTGGCGCCAAGTTCGTCCAGCTGAAAAAGGCCACAAAAACGGGTGGGCTATAGCCTTGGGGGGTGGGGCTGCCCAAATTCGTCCGCCGAACTCGGAATGGCGCGAGACTTTGCGAGGCACCTCCGTGTGCCAAAATTAGGCCGCGGGCACAGCCGCGCCCAAAAATACCCGCCCGAAGGCCTGGGCGCCAAGTTCGTCCAGCGGTAAAAGGCCACAAAAACGGTTGGGCTATAGCCTTGGGGGGTGGGGCTGGCCAACTTCGTCTGCCGGACTGGGAATGGCGCGAGACTTTGCGAGGCACCTCAGTGTGCCAAAAAAGGCGCGGGCACAGCCGCGTCAAAAATACCCGCCCGAAGGCCGGGCGCCAAGTTCGTCCAGCGGAAAAAAAGGCCACAAAAACGGGTGGGCTATAGCCTTGGGGGTGGGGCTGGCCAACTTCGTGCGCCGGACTCGAATAGCGCGAGACTTTGCGAGGCACCTCCGTGTGCCAAAAATAGGCCAAAGGGCACAGCCACGCCCAAAAATACCCGCACGAAGGCCGGGCGCCAAGTTAGTCCAGCGGAAAAGGCCACAAAACGGGTGGGCTATAGCCTTGGGGGTGGGGCTGGCCAACTCGTCCGCCGGACTCGAATGGAGCGAGACTTTGCGAGGCGCCTCCGTGTGCCAAAAAATAGGCAGCGGCCACAGGCGCGCCCAAAAATACCCGCCCGAAGGCCGGGCGCCAAGTTCGTCCCAGCGGAAAAAGGCCACAAAAACGGGTGGGCTATAGCCTTGGGGGTGGGGCTGGCCAACTTCGTCCGCCGGACTCCGAATTACGCGAGACTTTGCGATGCGCCTCCGTGTGCCAAAAATAGGCCGCGGGCACAGTCGCCCCAAAAATACCCGCCCGAAGGCCGGGCGCCAAGTCTGTCCAGCGGAAAAAGGCCACAAAACGGGTGGGCTATAGCCTTGGGGGTGGGGCTGGCCAACTCGTCCGCCGGACTCGGAATGGCGCGAGACTTTGCGAGCCGCCTCCGTGTTCCAAAAATAGGCCGCGGGCACAGGCGCGCCTAAAAATACCCGCCCGGCGCCGGGCGCCAAGTTCGTCCAGCGGAAAAAGGGCACAAAAACGGGTGGGCTATAGCCTTGGGGGGTGGGGCTGGCCAACTTCGTCCGCCGGACTCGGAATGGCGTGAGACTTTGCGAGGCACCTCCGTGTGCCAAAAATAGGCCGCGGGCACAGCCGCGCCCAAAATTACCCACCCGAAGGCCGGGGCGCCAAGTTCGTCTAGCGGAAAAAGGCCACAAAAACGGGTGGGCTATAGCCTTGGGGGGTGGGGCTGGCCCACTTCGTCCGCCAGACTCGGAATTGCGCGAGACTTTGCGAGGCGCCTCCGTGTGCCAAAAATAGGTCGCGGGCACAGCCGCGCCAAAAAATACCCGCCCGAAGGCCGGGGCGCCAAGTTCGTCCAGTGGAAAAAGGCCACAAAAACGGGTGGGCTATCGCCTTGGGGGGTGGGGCTGGCCAACTTCGTCCGCCGGACTCGGATAGGCGCGAGACTTTTGCGAGGCGCCTCCGTGTGCCAAAAATAGGCCGCGGGCACAGCCGCGCCCAAGAATACCCGCCCGAAGGCCGGGGCGCCAAGTTCGTCCAGCGGAAAAAGGCCACAAAAACGGGTGGGCTATAGCCTTGGGGGGTGGGGCTGCCCAAATTCGTCCGCCGAACTCGGAATGGCGCGAGACTTTGCGAGGCACCTCCGTGTGCCAAAAATAGGCCGCGGCCACAGCCGCGCCCAAAACGCCCCGTCCGAAGGGCGGGGCGCCAAGTACGTCCTGCGGAAAAAGGCCACAAAAACGGGTGGGCTATAGCCTTGGGGGGTGGGGCTGGCCAACTTCGTCCGCCGGACTCGGAATGGCGCGAGACTTTGTGAGGCGCCTCCGTGTGCCAAAAATAGGCCACGGGCACAGCCGTACCCAAAAATACCCGCCCGATGGCCGGGGCGCCAAGTTCGTCCAACGGTAAAAGGCCACAAAAACGGGTGGGCTATAGCCTTGGGGGGTGGGGCTGGCCAACTTCATCCGCCGGACTCGGAATGGCGCGAGACTTTGCGAGGCACCTCCGTGTGCCAAAAATAGGCCGCGGACACAGCCGCGCCCAAAAATACCCGCCCGAAGGCCGGTGCGCCACGTTCGTCCAGCGGTAAAAGGCCACAAAAACGGGTGGGCTATAGCCTTGGGGGGTGGGGCTGGCCCACTTCGTCCGCCGAACTCGGAATGGCGCGAGACTTTGCGAGGTGCCTCCGTGTGCCAATAATAGGCCGCGGGCACAGCCGCGCCCAAAAATACCCGCCCGAAGGACGTGGCGCCAAGTTCGTCCAGCTGAAAAAGGCCACAAAAACGGGTGGGCTATAGCCTTGGGGGGTGGGGCTGCCCAAATTCGTCCGCCGCACTCGGAATGGCGCGAGACTTTGCGAGGCACCTCCGTGTGCCAAAAATAGGCCGCGGGCACAGCCGCGCCCAAAAATACCCGCCCGAAGGCCTGGGCGCCAAGTTCGTCCAGCGGTAAAAGGCCACAAAAACGGTTGGGCTATAGCCTTGGGGGGTGGGGCTGGCCAACTTCGTCCGCCGGACTGGGAATGGCGCGAGACTTTGCGAGGCACCTCAGTGTGCCAAAAAAAGGCCGCGGGCACAGCCGCGTCCAAAAATACCCGCCCGAAGGCCGGGGCGCCAAGTTCGTCCAGCGGAAAAAGGCCACGAAAACGGGTGGGCTATAGCCATGGGGGGTGGGGCTGGCCAACTTCGTCCGCCGGACTCGGAATGGCGCGAGACTTTGTGAGGCGCCTCCGTGTGCCAAAAATAGGCCGCGGGCAGAGCGCCCAAATATACCCGCCCGAAGGCCGGGGCGCCATGTTCGTCCAGCGGAAAAAGGCCACAAAAACGGGTGGGCTATAGCCTTGGGCGGTGGGGCAGGCCAACTTCGTCCGCCGAACTCGGAATAGCGCGAGACTTTGCGAGGTGCCTCCGTGTGCCAATAATAGGCCGCGGGCACAGCCGCGCCCAAAAATACCCGCCCGAAGGACGGGGCGCCAAGTTCGTCCAGCTGAAAAAGGCCACAAAAACGGGTGGGCTATAGCCTTGGGGGGTGGGGCTGGCCAACTTCGTCCGCCGGACTCGGAATGGCGCGAGACTTTGCGAGGCACCTCCGTGTGCCAAAAATAGGCCGCGGGCACAGCCGCGCCCAAAAATACCCGCCCGAAGGCCGGGGCGCCAAGTTCGTCCAGCGGAAAAAGGCCACAAAAACGGGTGGGCTATAGCCTTGGGGGGTGGGGCTGGCCAACTTCGTCCGCCGGACTCGGAATGGCGCGAGACTTTGCGAGGCGCCTCCGTGTGCCAAAAATAGGGTACGGGCATAGCCGCGCCCAAAAATACCCGCCCGGAGGCCGGGGCACCAAGTTCGTCCAACGGTAAAAGGCCACAAAAACGGGTGGGCTATAGCCTTGGGGGGTGGGGCTGGCCAACTTCATCCGCCGGACTCGGAATGGCTCGAGACTTTACGAGGCACCTCCGTGTGCCAAAAATAGGCCGCGGACACAGCCGCGCCCAAAACTACCCGCCCGAAGGCCGGTGCGCCAAGTTCGTCCAGCGGTAAAAGGCCACAAAAACGGGTGGGCTATAGCCTTGGGGGGTGGGGCTGGCCCACTTCGTCCGCCGGACTCGGAATGGCGCGAGACTTTGTGAGGCGCCTCCGTGTGCCAATAATAGGCCGCGGGCACAGCCGCGCCCAAAAATACCAGCCCGGAGGCCGGGGCGCCAAGTTCGTCCAGCGGTAAAAGGCCACAAAAACGGTTGGGCTATAGCCTTGGGGGGTGGGGCTGGCCAACTTCGTCCGCCGGACTGGGAATGGCGCGAGACTTTGTGAGGCACCTCAGTGTGCCAAAAAAAGGCCGAGGGCACAGCCGCGTCCAAAAATACCCGCCCGAAGGCCGGGGCGCCAAGTTCGTCCAGCGGAAAAAGGCCACGAAAACGGGTGGGCTATAGCCTTGGGGGGTGGGGCTGGCCAACTTCGTCCGCCGGACTCGGAATGGCGCGAGACTTTGTGAGGCGCCTCCGTGTGCCAAAAATAGGCCGCGGGCAGAGCGCCCAAAAATACCCGCCCGAAGGCCGGGGCGCCATGTTCGTCCAGCGGAAAAAGGCCACAAAAACGGGTGGGCTATAGCCTTGGGCGGTGGGGCAGGCCAACTTCGTCCGCCGGACTCGGAATGGCGCGAGACTTTGCGAGGCGCCACCGTGTGCCAAAAATAGGCCGCGGGCACAGCCGCGCCCAAAAATACCCGCCCGATGGCCGGGGCGCCAAGTTCGTCCAGCGGAAAAAGGCCACAAAAACGGGTGGGCTATAGCCTTGGGCGGTGGGGCTGGCCAACTTCGTCCGCCGGACTGGGAATGGCGCGAGACTTTGCGAGGCACCTCAGTGTGCCAAAAAAAGGCCGCGGGCGCAGCCGCGCCCAAAAATACCCGCCCGAAGGCCGGGGCGCCAAGTTCGTCCAGCGGAAAAAGGCCACGAAAACGGGTGGGCTATAGCCTTGGGGGGTGGGGCTGGCCAACTTCGTCCGCCGGACTCGGAATGGCGCGAGACTTCGTGAGGCGCCTCCGTGTGCCAAAAATAGGCCGCGGGCACAGCAGCGCCCAAAAATACCCGCCCGAAGGCCGGGGCGCCAAGTTCGTCCAGCGGAAAAAGGCCACAAAAACGGGTGGGCTATAGCCTTTGGGGGTGTGGCTGGCCAACTTCGTCCGCCGGACTCGGAATGGCGCGAGACTTTGCGAGGCACCTCCGTGTGCCAAAAATAGGCTTCGGGCACAGCCGCGCACAAAAATACTCGTCCGAAGGCCGGGGCGCCAAGTTCGTCCAGCGGTAAAAGGCCACAAAAACGGGTGGGCTATAGCCTCGGGGGGTGGGGCTGGCCAACTTCGTCCGCCGGACTCGGAATGGCGCGAGACTTTGCGAGGCACCTCCGTGTGCCAAAAATAGGCCGCGGTCACAGGCGTGCCCAAAAATACCTCCCCAAAGGCCGGGGCGCCTAGTTCCCCCAGCGGTAAAAGGCCACAAAAACGGGTGGGCTATAGCCTTGGGGGGTGGGGCTGGCCAACTTCGTCCGCCGGTCTCGGAATGGCGCGAGACTTTGCGAGGTGCCTCCGCGTGCCAAAACTAGGCCGCGGGCACAGCCGCGCCCAAAAATACTCGCCCGAAGGCCGGGGCGCCAAGTTCGTCCAGCGGAAAAAGGCCACAAAAACGGGTGGGCTATAGCCTTGGGGGGTGGGGCTGGCCAACGTCGTCCGCCGGACTCGGAATGGCGCGAGACTTTGCGAGGCACCTACGTGTGCCAAAAATAGGCCGCGGGCACAGCCGCGCCCAAAAATACCCGCCCGAAGGCCGGGGCGCCAAGTTCGTCCAGCGGAAAAAGGCCACAAAAACGGGTGGGCTACAGCCTTGGGGGGTGGGGGTGGCCAACTTCGTCCGCCGGACTCGGAATGGTACGAGACTTTGCGAGGCGCCTCCGTGTACCAAAAATAGGCCGCGTGCACAGCCGCGCCCAAAAATACCCGCCCGAAGGCAGGGGCGCCAAGTTCGTCCAGCGGAAAAAGGCCGCAAAAACGGGTGGGCTATAGCCTTGGGGGGTGGGGCTTGCCCACTTCGTCCGCCGGACTCGGAATGGCGCGAGACTTTGCGAGGCACCTCCGTGTGCCAAAAATAGGCCGCGGGCACAGCCGCGCCCAAAAATACCCGCCCGAAGGCCGGGGCGCCAAGTTCGTCCAGCGGAAAAAGGCCACAAAAACGGGTGGGCTATAGCCTTGTGGGGTGGGGCTGGCCAACTTCGTCCGCCGGACTTGGAATGGCGCGAGACCTTGCGAGGCACCTCCGTGTGCCAAAAATAGCCCGCGGGCACAGCCGCGCCCAAAAATACCAGCCCGGAGGCCGGGGCGCCAAGTTCGTCCAGCGGTAAAAGGCCACAAAAACGGTTGGGCTATAGCCTTGGGGGGTGGGGCTGGCCAACTTCGTCTGCCGGACTGGGAATGGCGCGAGACTTTGCGAGGCACCTCAGTGTGCCAAAAAAAGGCAGCGGGCACAGCCGCGTCCAAAAATACCCGCCCGAAGGCCGGGGCGCCAAGTTCGTCCAGCGGAAAAAGGCCACGAAAACGGGTGGGCTATAGCCTTGGGGGGTGGGGCTGGCCAACTTCGTCCGCCGGACTCGGAATGGCGCGAGACTTTGTGCGGCGCCTCCGTGTGCCAAAAATAGGCCGCGGGCAGAGCGCCCAAAAATACCCGCCCGAAGGCCGGGGCGCCATGTTCGTCCAGCGGAAAAAGGCCACAAAAACGGGTGCGCTATAGCCTTGGGCGGTGGGGCCGGCCAACTTCGTCCGCCGGACTCGGAATGGCGCGAGACTTTGCGAGGCGCCACCATGTGCCAAAAATAGGCCGCGGGCACAGCCGCGCCCAAAAATACCCCCCCGAAGGCCGGGGCGCCAAGTTCGTCCAGCGGAAAAAGGCCACAAAAACGGGTGGGCTATAGCCTTGGGCGGTGGGGCTGGACAACTTCGTCCGCCGGACTGGGAATGGCGCGAGACTTTGCGAGGCACCTCAGTGTGCCAAAAAAAGGCCGCGTGCACAGCCGCGCCCAAAAATACCCGCCCGAAGGCAGGGGCGCCAAGTTCGTCCAGCGGAAAAAGGCCGCAAAAACGGGTGGGCTATAGCCTTGGGGGGTGGGGCTTGCCCACTTCGTCCGCCGGACTCGGAATGGCGCGAGACTTTGTGCGGCGCCTCCGTGTGCCAAAAATAGGCCGCGGGCAGAGCGCCCAAAAATACCCGCCCGAAGGCCGGGGCGCCATGTTCGTCCAGCGGAAAAAGGCCACAAAAACGGGTGCGCTATAGCCTTGGGCGGTGGGGCCGGCCAACTTCGTCCGCCGGACTCGGAATGGCGCGAGACTTTGCGAGGCGCCACCATGTGCCAAAAATAGGCCGCGGGCACAGCCGCGCCCAAAAATACCCGCCCGAAGGCCGGGGCGCCAAGTTCGTCCAGCGGAAAAAGGCCACAAAAACGGGTGGGCTACAGCCTTGGGGGGTGGGGGTGGCCAACTTCGTCCGCCGGACTCGGAATGGTACGAGACTTTGCGAGGCGCCTCCGTGTACCAAAAATAGGCCGCGTGCACAGCCGCGCCCAAAAATACCCGCCCGAAGGCAGGGGCGCCAAGTTCGTCCAGCGGAAAAAGGCCGCAAAAACGGGTGGGCTATAGCCTTGGGGGGTGGGGCTTGCCCACTTCGTCCGCCGGACTCGGAATGGCGCGAGACTTTGCGAGGCACCTCCGTGTGCCAAAAATAGGCCGCGGGCACAGCCGCGCCCAAAAATACCCGCCCGAAGGCCGGGGCGCCAAGTTCGTCCAGCGGAAAAAGGCCACAAAAACGGGTGGGCTATAGCCTTGTGGGGTGGGGCTGGCCAACTTCGTCCGCCGGACTTGGAATGGCGCGAGACCTTGCGAGGCACCTCCGTGTGCCAAAAATAGCCCGCGGGCACAGCCGCGCCCAAAAATACCAGCCCGGAGGCCGGGGCGCCAAGTTCGTCCAGCGGTAAAAGGCCACAAAAACGGTTGGGCTATAGCCTTGGGGGGTGGGGCTGGCCAACTTCGTCTGCCGGACTGGGAATGGCGCGAGACTTTGCGAGGCACCTCAGTGTGCCAAAAAAAGGCAGCGGGCACAGCCGCGTCCAAAAATACCCGCCCGAAGGCCGGGGCGCCAAGTTCGTCCAGCGGAAAAAGGCCACGAAAACGGGTGGGCTATAGCCTTGGGGGGTGGGGCTGGCCAACTTCGTCCGCCGGACTCGGAATGGCGCGAGACTTTGTGCGGCGCCTCCGTGTGCCAAAAATAGGCCGCGGGCAGAGCGCCCAAAAATACCCGCCCGAAGGCCGGGGCGCCATGTTCGTCCAGCGGAAAAAGGCCACAAAAACGGGTGCGCTATAGCCTTGGGCGGTGGGGCCGGCCAACTTCGTCCGCCGGACTCGGAATGGCGCGAGACTTTGCGAGGCGCCACCATGTGCCAAAAATAGGCCGCGGGCACAGCCGCGCCCAAAAATACCCGCCCGAAGGCCGGGGCGCCAAGTTCGTCCAGCGGAAAAAGGCCACAAAAACGGGTGGGCTATAGCCTTGGGCGGTGGGGCTGGACAACTTCGTCCGCCGGACTGGGAATGGCGCGAGACTTTGCGAGGCACCTCAGTGTGCCAAAAAAAGGCCATGGGCGCAGCCGCGCCCAAAAATACCCGCCCGAAGGCCGGGGCGCCAAGTTCGTCCAGCGGAAAAAGGCCACGAAAACGGGTGGGCTATAGCCTTGGGGGGTGGGGCTGGCCAACTTCGTCCGCCGGACTCGGAATGGCGCGAGACTTCGTGAGGCGCCTCCGTGTGCCAAAAATAGGCCGCGGGCACAGCAGCGCCCAAAAATACCCGCCCGAAGGCCGGGGCGCCAAGTTCGTCCAGCGGAAAAAGGCCACAAAAACGGGTGGGCTATAGCCTTGGGCTGTGGGGCTGGCCAACTTCGTCCGCCGGACTCGGAATGGCGCGAGACTTTGCGAGGCGCGTCCGTGTGCCAAAAATACCCGCCCGGAGGCCGGGGCGCCAAGTTCGTCCAGCGGTAAAAGGCCACAAAAACGGCTGGGCTATAGCCTTTGGGGGTGTGGCTGGCCAACTTCGTCCGCCGGACTCGGAATGGCGCGAGACTTTGCGAGGCGCCTCCGTGTGCCAAAAATAGGCCGCGGGCACAGCCACAAGACAAAAATACGCGTCCGAAGGCCGGGGCGCCAAGTTCGTCCAGCGGTAAAAGGCCACAAAAACGGGTGGGCTATAGCCTTGGGGGGTGGGGCTGGCCAACTTCGTCCGCCGGACTCGGAATGGCGCGAGACTTTACGAGGCACCTCCGTGTGCCAAAAATAGGCCGCGGGCACAGGCGCGCCCAAAAATACCTCCCCAAAGGCCGGGGCGCCTAGTTCGCCCAGCGGTAAAAGGCCACAAAAACGGGTGGGCTATAGCCTTGGGGGGTGGGGCTGGCCAACTTCGTCCGCCGGTCTCGGAATGGCGCGAGACTTTGCGAGGTGCCTCCACGTGGGAAAACTAGGCCGCGGGCGCAGCCGCGCCCAAAAATACTCGCCCGAAGGCCGGGGCGCCAAGTTCGTCCAGCGGAAAAAGGCCACAAAAACGGGTGGGCTATAGCCTTGGGGGGTGGGGCTGGCCAACTTCGTCCGCCGGACTCGGAATGGCGCGAGACTTTGCGATGTGCCTCCGTGTGCCCAAAATAGGCCGCGGGCACAGCCGCGCCCAAAAATACCCGCCCGAAGGCCGGGGCGCCAAGTTCGTCCAGCGGAAAAAGGCCATAAAAACGGGTGGGCTATAGCCTTGGGGGGTGGGGCTGGCCAACGTCGTCCGCCGGACTCGGAATGGCGCGAGACTTTGCGAGGCGCCTACGTGTGCCAAAAATAGGCCGCGGGCACGGCCGCGCCCAAAAATACCCGCCCGAAGGCCGGGGCGCCAAGTTCGTCCAGCGGAAAAAGGCCACAAAAACGGGTGGGCTACAGCCTTGGGGGGTGGGGCTGGCCAACTTCGTCCGCCGGACTCGGAATGGTGCGAGACTTTGCGAGGCGCCTCCGTGTACCAAAAATAGGCCGCGTGCACAGCCGCGCCCAAAAATACCCGCCCGAAGGCAGGGGCGCCAAGTTCGTCCAGCGGAAAAAGGCCGCAAAAACGGGTGGGCTATAGCCTTGGGGGGTGGGGCTTGCCCACTTCGTCCGCCGGACTCGGAATGGCGCGAGACTTTGCGAGGCACCTCCGTGTGCCAAAAATAGGCCGCGGGCACAGCCGCGCCCAAAAATACCCGCCCGAAGGCCGGGGCACCAAGTTCGTCCAGCGGAAAAAGGCCACAAAAACGGGTGGGCTATAGCCTTGGGGGGCGGGGCTGGCCAACTTCGTCCGCCGGACTCGGAATGGCGCGAGACTTTGCGAGGTGCCTCCGTGTACCAAAAATAGGCCGCGGGCATGGCCGCGCCCAAAAATACCCGCCCGAAGGCCGGGGCGCCAAGTTCGTCCAGCGGAAAAAGGCCACAAAAACGGGTGGGCTATAGCCTTGGGGGGTGGGGCTGGCCAACTTCGTCCGCCGGACTCGGAATGGCGTGAGACTTTGCGAGGCACCTCCGTGTGCCAAAAATAGGCCGTGGTCACAGCTGCGTCCGAAAATACCCGCCCGAAGGCCGGGGCGTCAAGTTCGTCCAGCGGAAAAAGGCCACAAAAACGGGTGAGCTATAGCCTTGGGGGGTGGGGCTGGCCAACTTCGTCCGCCGGACATGGAATGGCGCGAGACTTTGCGAGGCACCTCCGTGTGCCAAAAATAGGCTGCGGGCACAGCCGCGCACAAAAATACGCGTCCGAAGGCCGGGGCGCCAAGTTCGTCCAGCGGAAAAAGGCCACAAAAACGGGTGGGCTATAGCCTTGGGGGGTGGGGCTGGCCAACTTCGTCCGCCGGACTCGGAATGGCGCGAGACTTTGCGAGGCACCTCCGTGTGCCAAAAATAGGCCGCGGGCACAGGCGCGCCCAAAAATACCTCCCCAAAGGCCGGGGCGCCTAGTTCGCCCAGCGGTAAAAGGCCACAAAAACGGGTGGGCTATAGCCTTGGGGGGTGGGGCTGGCCAACTTCGTCCGCCGGTCTCGGAATGGCGCGAGACTTTGCGAGGTGCCTCCACGTGGGAAAACTAGGCTGCGGGCACAGCCGCGCCCAAAAATACTCGCCCGAAGGCCGGGGCGCCAAGTTCGTCCAGCGGAAAAAGGCCACAAAAACGGGTGGGCTATAGCCTTGGGGGGTGGGGCTGGCCAACTTCGTCCGCCGGACTCGGAATGGCGCGAGACTTTGCGATGTGCCTCCGTGTGCCCAAAATAGGCCGCGGGCACAGCCGCGCTAAAAACCCCGCCCGAAGGCCGGGGCGCCAAGTTCGTCCAGCGGAAAAAGGCCATAAAAACGGGTGGGCTATAGCCTTGGGGGGTGGGGCTGGCCAACGTCGTCCGCCGGACTCGGAATGGCGCGAGACTTTGCGAGGCGCCTATGTGTGCCAAAATTAGGCCGCGGGCACGGCCGCGCCCAAAAATACCCGCCCGAAGGCCGGGGCGCCAAGTTCGTCCAGCGGAAAAAGGCCACAAAAACGGGTGGGCTACAGCCTTGGGGGGTGGGGCTGGCCAACTTCGTCCGCCGGACTCGGAATGGTGCGAGACTTTGCGAGGCGCCTCCGTGTACCAAAAATAGGCCGCGTGCACAGCCGCGCCCAAAAATACCCGCCCGAAGGCAGGGGCGCCAAGTTCGTCCAGCGGAAAAAGGCCGCAAAAACGGGTGGGCTATAGCCTTGGGGGGTGGGGCTTGCCCACTTCGTCCGCCGGACTCGGAATGGCGCGAGACTTTGCGAGGCACCTCCGTGTGCCAAAAATAGGCCGCGGACACAGCCGCGCCCAAAAATACCCGCCCGAAGGCCGGGGCACCAAGTTCGTCCAGCGGAAAAAGGCCACAAAAACGGGTGGGCTATAGCCTTGGGGGGTGGGGCTGGCCAACTTCGTCCGCCGGACTCGGAATGGCCGAGACTTTGCGAGGCGCCTCCGTGTACCAAAAATAGGCCGCGGGCATGGCCGCGCCCAAAAATACCCGCCCGAAGGCCGGGGCGCCAAGTTCGTCCAGCGGAAAAAGGCCACAAAAACGGGTGGGCTATAGCCTTGGGGGGTGGGGCTGGCCAACTTCGTCCGCCGGACTCGGAATGGCGTGAGACTTTGCGAGGCACCTCCGTGTGCCAAAAATAGGCCGTGGGCACAGCTGCGTCCGAAAATACCCGCCCGAAGGCCGGGGCGTCAAGTTCGTCCAGCGGAAAAAGGCCACAAAAACGGGTGAGCTATAGCCTTGGGGGGTGGGGCTGGCCAACTTCGTCCGCCGGACATGGAATGGCGCGAGACTTTGCGAGGCACCTCCGTGTGCCAAAAATAGGCTGCGGGCACAGCCGCGCACAAAAATACGCGTCCGAAGGCCGGGGCGCCAAGTTCGTCCAGCGGTAAAAGGCCACAAAAACGGGTGAGCTATAGCCTCGGGGGGTGGGGCTGGCCAAATTCGTCCGCCGGACTCGGAATGGCGCGAGACTTTGCGAGGCACCTCCGTGTGCCAAAAATAGGTCGCGGGCACAGGCGCGCCCAAAAATACCTCCCCAAAGGCCGGGGCGCCTAGTTCGCCCAGCGGTAAAAGGCCACAAAAACGGGTGGGCTATAGCCTTGGGGGGTGGGGCTGGCCAACTTCGTCCGCCGGTCTCGGAATTGCGCGAGACTTTGCGAGGTGCCTCCGCGTGCCAAAACTAGGCCGCGGGCACAGCCGCGCCCAAAAATACTCGCCCGAAGGCCGGGGCGCCAAGTTCGTCCAGCGAAAAAAGGCCACAAAAACGGGTGGGCTATAGCCTTGGGGGGTGGGGCTGGCCAACTTCGTCCGCCGGACTCGGAATGGCGCGAGACTTTGCGATGTGCCTCCGTGTGCCCAAAATAGGCCGCGGGCACAGCCGCGCCCAAAAATACCCGCCCGAAAGCCGGGGCGCCAAGTTCGTCCAGCGGAAAAAGGCCATAAAAACGGGTGGGCTATAGCCTTGGGGGGTGGGGCTGGCCAACGTCGTCCGCCGGACTCGGAATGGCGCGAGACTTTGCGAGGCGCCTACGTGTGCCAAAAATAGGCCGCGGGCACGGCCGTGCCCAAAAATACCCGCCCGAAGGCCGGGGCGCCAAGTTCGTCCAGCGGAAAAAGGCCACAAAAACGGGTGGGCTACAGCCTTGGGGGGTGGGGCTGGCCAACTTCGTCCGCCGGACTCGGAATGGTGCGAGACTTTGCGAGGCGCCTCCGTGTACCAAAAATAGGCCGCGTGCACAGCCGCGCCCAAAAATACCCGCCCGAAGGCAGGGGCGCCAAGTTCGTCCAGCGGAAAAAGGCCGCAAAAACGGGTGGCCTATAGCCTTGGGGGGTGGGGCTTGCCCACTTCGTCCGCCGGACTCGGAATGGCGCGAGACTTTGCGAGGCACCTCCGTGTGACAAAAATAGGCCGCGGGCACAGCCGCGCCCAAAAATACCCGCCCGAAGGCCGGGGCGCCAAGTTCGTCCAGCGGAAAAAGGCCACAAAAACGGGTGGGCTATAGCCTTGGGGGGTGGGGCTGGCCAACTTCGTCCGCCGGACTCGGAATGGCGCGAGACCTTGCGAGGCGCCTCCGTGTGCCAAAAATAGGCCGCGGGCACAGCCGCACCCAAAATTACCCACCCGAAGGCAGGGGCGCCAAGTTCGTCCAACGGAAAAAGGCCGCAAAAACGGGTGGGCTATAGCCTTGGGGGGTGGGGCTTGCCCACTTCGTCCGCCGGACTCGGAATGGCGCGAAACTTTGCGAGGCACCTCCGTGTGCCAAAAATAGGCCGCGGGCACAGCCGCGCCCAAAAATACCCGCCCGAAGGCCGGGGCACCAAGTTCGTCCAGCGGAAAAAGGCCACAAAAACGGGTGGGCTATAGCCTTGGGGGGTGGGGCTGGCCAACATCGTCCGCCGGACTCGGAATGGCGCGAGACTTTGCGAGGCGCCTCCGTGTACCAAAAATAGGCCGCGGGCACAGCCGCGCCCAAAAATACCCGCCCGAAGGCCGGGGCGCCAAGTTCGTCCAGCGGAAAAAGGCCACAAAAACGGGTGGGCTATAGCCTTGGGGGTTGGGGCTGGCCAACTTCGTCCGCCGGACTCGGAATCGCGTGAGACTTTACGAGGCGCCACCGTGTGCTAAAAAAAGGCCGCGGGCGCAGCCGCGCCCAAAAATACCCGCCCGAAGGCCGGGGCGCCAAGTTCGTCCAGCGGAAAAAGGCCACGAAAACGGGTGGGCTATAGCCTTGGGGGGTGGGGCTGGCCAATTTCGTCCGCCGGACTCGGAATGGCGCGAGACTTTGTGAGGCGCCTCCGTGTGCCAAAAATAGGCCGCGGGCAGAGCGCCCAAAAATAGCCGCCCGAAGGCCGGGGCGCCATGTTCGTCCAGCGGAAAAAGGCCACAAAAACGGGTGGGCTATAGCCTTGGGCGGTGGGGCAGGCCAACTTCGTCCGCCGGACTCGGAATGGCGCGAGACTTTGCGAGGCGCCACCGTGTGCCAAAAATAGGCCGCGGCCACAGCCGCGCCCAAAAATACCCGCCCGAAGGCCGGGGCGCCAAGTTCGTCCAGCGGAAAAAGGCCACAAAAACGGGTGGGCTATAGCCTTCGGGGGTGGGGCTGGCCAACTTCATCCGCCGGGCTCGGAATGGCGCGAGACTTTGCGAGGCGCCACCGTGTGCCAAAAATAGGCCGCGGCCACAGCCGCGCCCAAAAATACCCGCCCGAAGGCCGGGGCGCCAAGTTCGTCCAGCGGAAAAAGGCCACAAAAACGGGTGGGCTATAGCCTTCGGGGGTGGGGCTGGCCAACTTCATCCGCCGGGCTCGGAATGGCGCGAGACTTTGCGAGGCACCTCCGTTTGCCAAAAATAGGCCGCGGGCACAGCCGCGCCCAAAAATACCCGCCCGAAGGCCGGGGCGCCAAGTTCGTCCAGCGGAAAAAGGCCACAAAAACGGGTGGGCTATAGCCTTGGGGGGTGGGGCTGGCCAACTTCGTCCGCCGGACTTGGAATGGCACGAGACTTTGCGAGGCGCCTCCGTGTGCCAAAAATAGGCCGCGGGCACAGCCGTGCCCAAAAATACCCACCCGAAGGCTGGGCGCCAAGTTCGTCCAGCGGAAAAAGGCCACAAAAACGGGTGGGCTATAGCCTTGGGGGGTGGGGCTGGCCAACTTCGTCCGCCGGACACGGAATGGCTCGTGACTTTGCGAGGCACCTCCGTGCACCAAAAATAGGCCGCGGACACAGCCGCGCCCAAAAATACCCGCCCGAAGGCCGGGGTGCCAAGTTCATCCAGCGGAAAAAGGCCACAAAAACGGGTGGGCTATAGCCTTGGGGGGTGGGGCTGGCCAACTTCGTCCGCCGGACTCGGAATGGCGCGAAACTTTGCGAGGCGCCTCCGTGTACCAAAAATAGGCCGCGGGCACAGCCGCGCCCAAGAATACCCGCCCGAAGGCCGGGGCGCCAAGTTCGTCCAGCGGAAAAAGGCCACAAAAACGGGTGGGCTATAGCCTTGGGGGGTGGGGCTGGCCAACTTCGTCCGCCGGACTCGGAATGGCGCGAGACATTGCGAGGCGCCTCCGTGTGCTGGGAATAGGCCGCGGCCACAGCCGCAACTAAAAATACCCGCCCGAAGGCCGGGCGCCAAGTTCGCCCAGCGGAAAAAAGGCCACAAAACGGGTGGGCTATAGCCTTGGGGGGTGGGGCTGGCCAACTTCGTCCGCCGGACTCGGAATGGCGCGAGACTTTGCGAGGCGCCTCCGTGTGCCAAAAATAGGCCGCGGGCACAGCCGCGCCCAAAAATACCCGCCCGAAGGCTGGGGCGCCAAGTTCGTCCAGCGGAAAAAGGCCACAAAAACGGGTGGGCGATAGCCTTGGGGGGTGGGGCTGGCCAACTTCGTCCGCCGGACACGGAATGGCGCGTGACTTTGCGAGGCACCTCCGTGTGCCAAAAATAGGCCGCGGGCCCAGACGCGCCCAAAAATACCCGCCCATAGGCCGGGGCGGCAAGGTTGGCCGAGGGAAAAAGGCCACAAAAACGGGTGGGCTATAGCCTTGGGGGGTGGGGCTGGCCAACTTCGTCCGCCGGACTCGGAATGGCGCGAGACTTTGCGAGGCGCCTCCGTGTGCCAAAAATAGGCCGCGGGCGCAGCCGCGCCCAAAAATACCCGGCCGAAGGCCGGGGCGCCATGTTCGTCCAGCGGAAAAAGGCCACAAAAACGGGTGGGCTATAGCCTTGGGGGGTGGGGCTGGCCAACTTCGTCCGCCGCACTCGGAATGGCGCGAGACTTTGCAAGGAGCCTCCGTGTGCCAAAAATAGGCCGCGGACACAGCCGCGCCCAAAAATACCCGGCCGAAGGCCGGGGCGCCAAGTTCGTCCAGCGGAAAAAGGCCACAAAAACGGGTGGGCTATAGCCTTGGGGGGTGGGGCTGGCCAACTTCGTCCGCCGGACTCGGAATGGCGCGAGACTTTGCGAGGCGCCTCCGTGTGCAAAAAATAGGCCGCGGGCACAGCCGCGCCCAAAAATACCTGCCCGAAGGCCTGGGAGCAAAGTTCGTCCAACGGAAAAAGGCCACAAAAACGGGTGGGCTATAGCCTTGGGGGGTGGGGCTGGCCAACTTCGTCCGCTGGACTCGGAATGGCGCGAGACTTTGCGAGGTGCCTCTGTGTGCCAGAAATAGGCCGCGGGCACTGCCGCGCCCAAAAATAACTGCCCGAAGGCCGGGGCGCCAAGTTCGTATAGCGGAAAAAGGCCACAAAAACGGGTGGGCTATAGCCTTGGGGGGTGGGGCAGGCCAACTTCGTCCGCTGGACTCAGAATGGCGCGAGACTTTGCGAGGGGCCTCCGTGTGCCAGAAATAGGCCGCGGGCACTGCCGCGCCCAAAAATAACTGCCCGAAGGCCGGGGCGCCAAGTTCGTATAACGGAAAATGGCCACAAAAACGGGTGGGCTATAGCCTTGGGGGGTGGGGCTGGCCAACTTCGTCCGCCAGACTCGGAATGGCGTGAGACTTTGCTAGTGGCCTCCGTGTGCCAAAAATAGGCCGCGGGCACAGTCGCGCCCAAAAATAACCTACCGAAGGCCGGGGCGCCAAGTTCGTCCAGCGGAAAAAGGCCACAAAAACGGGTGGGCTATAGCCTTGGGGGGTGGGGCTGGCCAACTTCGTCCGCCGGACTCGGAATGGCGCGAGACTTTGCGAGGGGCCTCCGTGTGCCTAAAATAGGCCGCGGGCACAGCCCCGCCAAAAAATAACCACCCGAAGGCCGGGGCGCCAAGTTCGTCCAGCGGAAAAAGGCCACAAAAACGGGTGGGCTATAGCCTTGGGGGGTGGGGCTGGCCAACTTCGTCCGCCGGACTCGGAATGGCGCGAGAGTTTGCGAGGGGCCTCCGTGTGCCAAAAATAGGCCGCGGGCACAGCCGCGCCCAAAAATAACCCCCCGAAGGCCGGGCGCTGTTCGGCCCAGCGGAAAACCCACAAAAACGGGTGGGCTATAGCCTTGGGGGGTGGGGCTGGCAAACTTCGTCCGCCGGACTCGGAATGGCGCGTGACTTTGCGAGGGGCCTCCGTGTGCCAAAAATAGGCCACGGGCACAGCCGTGCCAAAAAAAACCGCCCCAAGGCCGGGACGCCAAGTTCGTCCAGCGGAAAAAGGCCACAAAAACGGGTGGGCTGTAGCCTTGGGGGGTGGGGCTGGCAAACTGGTCCCGCCGGACTCGAATGGCGCGAGACTTTGCGAGGGGCCTCCGTGTGTGTGGCCAGGCCGCGGGCACAGCCGCGCTAAAAATAACCGCCCGAAGGCCGGGCGCCAAGTTCGGGCCCAGCGAAAAAGCCCACAAAAACGGGTGGGCTATAGCCTTGGGGGTGGGGCTGGCGAACTTCGTCCGCCCGGACTCGGAATGGCGCGAGACTTTTCGAGGGGCCTCCGTGTGCCAAAATAGGCCGCGGGCACAGCCCCGGCCAAAAATAACCACCCCGAAGGCCGGGACGCTAAGTTCGTCCAGCGGAAAAAGCCCACAAAAACGGGTGGGCTATAGCCCTGGGGGTGGGGCTGGCCAACTTCGTCCGCCGGACTCGGAATGGCGCGAGACTTTGCGAGGGCCTCCGTGGTGCCAAAAATAGGCCACGGGCACAGCCGCGCCAAAAATAATCGCCAAGGCCGGGACGCCAAGTTCGCCCAGCGGAAAAAAGCCCACAAAAACGGGTGGGCTATAGCCTTGGGGTGGGGCTGGCGAACTTCGCCTGCCGGACTCGGAATGGCGCGAGACTTTGCGAGGGGCCTCCGTGTGCCAGAAATAGGCCAAAAATGGGCACAGCCGCGCCCAAAAATAACTGCCCGAAGGCCGGGCGCCAACTTCGTCCAGCGGAAAAGGCCACAAAAACGGGTGGGCTATAGCCTTGGGGGGTGGGGCTGGCCACCTTCGTCCGCCGGACTCGGAATGGCGCGAGACTGTGCGAGGGGCCTCCGTGTGCCAAAAATAGGCAGCGGGCACAGCCCCGCCAATAATAACCGCCCGAAGGCCGGGGCGCCAAGTTCGCCCAGCGGAAAAACCCACAAAAACGGGTGGGCTATAGCCTTGGGGGGTGGGGCTGGCCAACTTCGTCCGCCGGACTCGGAATGGCGCGAGACTTTGCGAGGGGCCTCCGTGTGCCAAAAATAGGCCACGGGCACAGCCGCGCCCAAAAATAACCGCCCGAAGGCCGGGACGCCAAGTTCGTCCAGCGGAAAAACCCACAAAAACGGGTGGGCTATAGCCTTGGGGGGTGGGGCTGGCCAACTTCGTCCGCCGGACTCGGAATGGCGCGAGACTTTGCGAGGGGCCTCCGTGTGCCAAAAATAGGCCGCGGGCACAGCCGCGGCCAAAAATAACCGCCCGAAGGCCGGGACGCCAAGTTCGTCCAGCGGAAAAAGCCCACAAAAACGGGTGGGCTATAGCCTTGGGGGGTGGGGCTGGCGAACTTCGTCTGCCGGACTCGGAATGGCGCGAGACTTTGCGAGGGGCCTCCGTGTGCCAAAAATAGGCCGCGGGCACAGCCGCGCCCAAAAATAACCGCCCGAAGGCCGGGGCGCCAAGTTCGTCCAGCGGAAAAAGCCCACAAAAACGGGTGGGCTATAGCCTTGGGGGGTGGGGCTGGCCAACTTCGTCCGCCGGACTCGGAATGGCGCGAGACTTTGCGAGGGGCCTCCGTGTGCCAAAAATAGGCCGCCCGAAGGCCGGGGCACCAGGTTCGTCCAGCGGAAAAAGGCCACAAAAACGGGTGGGCTATAGCCTTGGAGGGTGGGGCTGGCGGGTCCCGTCTGCCGGACTCGGAATGGCGCGAGACTTTGCGAGGGGCCTCCGTGTGCCAGAAATAGGCCGCGGGCACAGCCGCGCCCAAAAATAACTGCCCGAAGGCCGGGGCGCCAACTTCGTCCAGCGGAAAAAGGCCACAAAAACGGGTGGGCTATAGCCTTGGGGGGTGGGGCTGGCCACCTTCGTCCGCCGGACTCGGAATGGCGCGAGACTTTGCGAGGGGCCTCCGTGTGCCAAAAATAGGCCGCGGGCACAGCCGCGCCCAAAAATAACCGCCCGAAGGCCGGGGCGCCAAGTTCGTCCAGCGGAAAAACCCACAAAAACGGGTGGGCTATAGCCTTGGGGGGTGGGGCTGGCCAACTTCGTCCACCGGACTCGGAATGGCGAGACTGCGAGGGGCCTCCGTGTGCCAAAAAAATAGGCCGTGGGCACAGCCGCGCCTAAAATAACCGCCGAAGGCCGGGACGCCAAGTTCGCCCAGCGTAAAATGCCCACAAAACCGGGTGGG